>JTDE01002950.1:21741-41575 GCA_014338405.1 Paragonimus skrjabini miyazakii | reverse complement strand
TATATATATATATATATATATATATATATATATATATATAATCCGAACCTTGTTCGTTTGTTTCACTAGTAGTTTGATAGATATCCTAGACAAATAATGTGTACAAAATGTTGCGGACTCTGCTTTCTTTCATCTTGGAACTCTTTGGTGTAAGGCAACAGTAAGAAAATATCTCACCCATATAAATTTGAGGAACACGACCACCATCATGCAAGATAATTGTTTAGGTAACACACTTCCTCCGCTTTTCTGAATGTATACGCAAGACTGAGTACTAACAGTTTGAAATATGGAGGACTGCGGCCGGATTTATAAGTGACAAGTCTTCTTCTCGCTACGTGGTGGAAAGCATTGATGGTTGTGCATCAGAATAAACGATATAGTGAAGCTCTTACAAACTGTTCAAATATCGTTCCGATTACTGACTTGTCCTAGGGGATTTTGAAAGTTTAATTGAAATATCAGTCACATCTGACAGCGGAAGTACAACATAGGTGGATGCTTTATGCAGTCAATCATCATAAGAGTTGCAAGGCTCCAGTTAACATCTCAGTGAAGATAGATGAGGGCGCATAATTTTGTTATTTACAAGGTGCAAATATTGAATAGCGTTAACCGCCGGAAAATTGTGCAACAAACGAATCATTAGGCAAGAACATATACCTTCACAATATGGAAAGTTTAAACTCGATATTTCCAAAGCGGGAATTGTCAGAGAATGTAAGTTATCGCAAAGTAGTTGTTTTATTGACTTCAATCGTTGGTTTTTTTATTCTGACCTTACGTTAAGTTATACTAAAATATCCCCGAGGATCATATTAACAAGTAATACGTTAATGAGAAATGCATCAACGAACGTTCTTCTTTTTTCAATATGGGGATTGATACACCAAACAAATCGATTTTTTGATGAACAAAAATTGTGCGTTTCCTGTATGGGCATCTTGTCCGTAGTAAGGCTGTTTGCTACCACTGAGATTTGGTTTTCGCTTCACGTTCGCGTGAGTCATCTTGAGACCCCATTGACGTCGACTTCGGCTGAGTCACGAATAGATTAAGATCTTGGTGAACCCTCTGCACACTGCACACTCTGTAAACTCTGCATACTCTGCACATTGCTCTGTGCAACGCAGTGTTTTGGCATTTGTCTCAAGATGGATCAAAATAAGTGTTCTGCTGAATCTTACTGTTAGCTCAGAGAATAAAGAAATTAGTGGCTGGTTAATATCCAAAAGTACTATAAATTATTAAACATAATACAACTACTAACTATCGACCAGTAGTGAAAAGTGGAAATAATTACAGAACCAGACACTTCTGCGTGCAGATTTTTCATTCACATATAACTTAAGTGCGGCCGTTTCGAAAATGAATGAAAACGGTCACACACTTTCCAGATAATTATCAATATTTACGTAGCCCAGAGTCGGGTCTTGAACAGTAGCCTACATGCGCATACAGCCACAATGTTGGTCAATTTTTCATCGGTGATAAGGACATGAACGGAAAATCATATGAAACGTAGTAAACTAATTGTGAGTGAACGTGATACCGTGAAATACTACTTCCATCTCTGTTCGTGGTCATGACATACAATGAATAATTAAAGTCACACCATTCACTGCGAAACCTGCCAACAGTCCGGTAGTGAACACTAAATTTTAGACAGTTTGAAAATCAATCACATTTGCGTGCAACCAAGACATCCTTACATTCCCCCTTATGAATTTTTGTTAAACCCTTTCACACAAAGGCAAATAATTGTTCAGCAACTTTGGTGATTTGTAAAGCTGTAGTTTTGATAAGAAGTGATAATCCTGTCGTCAACAAAATGAACATTGTGCTTCTGTTTGTTGCAGTCAAACAGCTTGTGTTGCTATCAGCGGGAAGTGACTGAATGTTTGATTAGGATGTGTCAGAAACAAGAGTTGAAAATACGCGGAAAATGTCCACTTTTTGCAAATCTGTTCCAACTGTAAAGTTAATTACATGAGAAGGTGAACACATGTTTATTAAAAACAGCAAGTTTGAAGTGATTATTCTGTGTAATCTACAATGATGCTGAGTAAGAGACGCAGAGAAGTTTTTATTGGAAACACTCCAGTAATGAGCCACACCATTGCGACTGGTGGGATAATTTTCAGCACCAAAGTTATGAAATGAAGCCAAAAACATGACACGAATGATACTATTGTTACAAGCTTTTGTTATTCCCTGTGTAACATGGTGCTAAATTTGCGAATTGATCTTCGAAATTCTCATTAATAAATAGTGGTGTTCAAGTGAGTCTGAATATAAACGGAGGTATCAGATCTCCTTAATAAAATGGGTAGTGTTAGTTATTCTACGCGTGGCTTGTGAGAAGTTTTCTCCCGTACAACAATATTCATTGGTCAGAAGCGATAATAGCACGTTTTCCACGTTTGCAGCAATCAATTTCATCTAACTTCGGTAGTTTTTAAGCTTTCTTCTCTCGTGCACTGAGATGGACTTGCAATTTGTGCTCGACTTACAAACAAGCATGCAACCGAAATCCCAATGGATTTGCTGGTGATAGTTTAGAAACGATTCGGTCAATTTTGGTGAAAAAGTGAATAGCCGTTGTGTTAAGAATGTTGGACTTGCTTCGCAGGTTGTGTTGTGCTGTTTTTACACTATTCACAAAGAAACTATGTTGAACCCAATATGGGTCTGTTGTTTGGTGTGCTCGTTAACATACTGCGATATGTAAATGTTGTTAATTGGGACTGCGCTCTAACAAGAAATAGTGTATGTCCAACTAGTAATTATTCCATAATAAATAACAACTGAGGGTGCAATAGAGTTGTTTATTCGGCCAAACAGAACGAAAGTTCATTCCTAGATGATTCAGGAAGACCACTTTCAAAGTAACCCTATTCTCTTAATCCGCAAATCTACAGAAATTGTGTTGTTCGTACAGTTTTGGTACATAGTGTCCAGCTGTGACGTTCCAATCTACAGTATGCATGTTTCTTAAAACGGAAGATAAACACATAAGTCAACGGTTTATATCGTATAAACAGTGTTAGGTAAATGTGGGTGCGCATGTATTCAGTCAAAACATATCAACAACTCACTCTTGTAAGACTGTCGTACTTATAATGCACCACGTTCAAGTACTGACAAGTTATTTGCAACCAACCTACCATTTGGTCTTATCTTAACACCACAGCTTCCGCAAATGAACTGAGAGGTATGTTTTCTATGCTTTAAGGTTGCAAATCTTTCATCTGGATAACCTCATCGTATGCAGCTTAGTGTCGACAGCCGCCCAATAACTGACAGTCATAGAATGATTAGTGGCCACATTGTTTTAGTGCTAGTTAATGTCGTGAGCGTGCGTCAAAAGTAAAGTCGAAGCACGACGCCCGTCGATCGATTCTTTATTTTGCCATCAATTGTGGTCAGGATTAACGAGTTCATAACCAAAATTGAACCTAAAATAAGTTACCTATGGGGAAGCATCTTAATGATGGAGGTTTGTCAAGTCCCTGAGAAATCACCTCCTGTTCATCTAAGCGATATTCACTTGACAGTTGGAATGACAAAATCAGTCGCTTCCTCGTGTATTTCACGTAATATATTTTCACCGTTTCTATGTATTCAAATTTTATTTCCTTGTCTCCAAAACAGATCTGAGGATAAGGATGGAACGTGAGTGTTTTCATGTACTTCACATAGTGTTATCAGTTAATGTATTTGGTCGACCTTATTTAATTGTAACTGAGGGATCGGTGAAATTTCAGAAACTAATTCAACATATATGACTCGAAGTCATTTTTTACTCGTTGTTCTTATCAACAGAAATCCAGTCTTTCTTATGTATTACCCTGTTGTTTTTGAGAGTACAATATCGACCACCACAAAGTCAATGGGTTAGAGGTATTTTAGATTTATCGAATTAACCTGAATATCTCCAATGTATTTATTTACCTATCATACACTTCGATGAGATGACATGAAACAAAAAGAAGAATATTTGTTATAGTGTCTACCAAGTCATACTCCCCACGCGTGCACTAGTTAACCGGTAGTTAAATTCAATTTGAATAGCGTGTTGACGAACATAGAAGTGGAATATCAACGTCACACTGACAATTACAAAACGAACCGTAACTTGTTTTTAATAAAACACTAGACACAAATTGCCAATTCATTTTAAGCATTTCGCTCAGTTGACTACAATTTGTTCGTTGGAGCTATTTAAAAACATGCCATCAAGTAAAACAAACGTTCTAGAAAATAGCTACAACTTCAAACTACCCCGTTACTCTAACTGCTTGTTTTGAATATCATAAGCCCTTATGATGCACAAGTACAGCGAATAACTGAGTTGTAACCTCAAAATTCGTTGGCATTCAGGCTTTTCTGATAGAGTTTGCGTTTTAACAATCTGACCGGTAAATCCAAATAATGAGTTAATAATAAAAATGGACCGAAATGTATTCCGCCTGAAACTCCTGTCCAATAACCGTACTCAGTTTCATGATATGAAGGTAAGTACACTATAAGAAAGAATTAGTGTACATTGCACATAAGATAACTGCACCAAAGTTTCGAAGCTAGAGGGCCGCCGCACGTTCTACTCTATTAAATACCATGACTTCATTAGAAAAGAGCGTTCACTTTTTGACTTTCATTTATAGTGTTATGACTATTGCAGAAGTTTCCTAGGAAAATCTAGTATATATCACCAACCGCGGTTAACTGTGCCGTATGCAGTAGTTCACTTAGACAACCTGGGACAGTTCAACAAACAGACTGCTGGCAAACATCAGCTTGTGTTGTTTATGTACACAGTTGAGTTGACGTTGCCGTTATGGTATTTGCTTTTTAAAAACGATCAAGCTTTGTCTATTGCAGTGTGGTGTGCACATCCACTGTGCATAATAAGATGAACTTCGTACTTAACAAAGATAATTTAACCAGTAACATTCGTAGTAGACAAATCTCAGATGTTGCGGCCGTGAGCGTTTACACAGATGGGGTTTTAACGCCCCGTTGTTAACGAATTTGAAAACTATCTGCTTCTACTATAAGCCTGTTCTTAATTTAAACATTAATTTACGATTCTCAATTGCTGCAGCCCATTCAGTGTAGTAACGAACGAACCTATACTTCACGTTCAGCAGTGACTCATTCACTCTGCCGAACCTATGCCTCACCCTACCAATTGTAATAAGACAGCAGTAAATCGGAATACATGGAATGTGCCCAAATCAACATGGACTTACTCAGTTATTCACACTCTGTTGAAAAATGGATTAGTATTTGTTGCTTCTTTTATGTTTTGCAAAAGAAATACTCTAGCATTATGTAAACGGCAGCCGGCACAATAGATGAATGAAGAACTTTGGGCATGTGTTAACGAACAGCGCGAGAGCAAATGGGCAGCCTAGTTACAGTTCAATAGTGACTACCAACAGGATAACAGTAAAACTGGCGTGAACTCAAGGAACGCCATACAAACTACTCACAGAAAAACGACGGGAAACAAAACTAAACAGATTCCGCCGTTCGCACCGACTAGACATTCAGTTTTCAGGTATGGGGGTTGAGTAAGTCTTCAGTGGACACAAAGCTGGCCAATGTTGTTTGACCGACATTTTGCTTTGCTATACGTTAGCAACTTCAGGTTACGATTACGAAACAATACTTGGAATTACACAACGGGATGTGCTAGATGAACGACTGCTAAATCGTTTAATGCTCAATGTACTCAGGGAATTCGGACTTGCTACAGTCAGCACGTAGTTTTCCGATGCTGCCTTTGCTAACTGTCTAGAAATGTATTTCACTTCAGAGTGTCACATACGCCTATATGACCTGCAAAATGGAATAATGTTCGAGCTACAATAATACATGTTACTACTAAACCGTTTTTGCGTAGGACGCAGATTGACTGTGACCATTCAATCTGGAGAAAGATTTGATCGAAAATTTGACGGTATTGACGATAAACAACAAAATATTCCACACACCTCAGTTGTCATAGTTACTGTGAACAAGTAAACTACGCAATGAGTAAACAGTTTCACTTGTGAACGAAGAATACGTATTAGCAACAGAAGGTGAAAATATATCACGCAAGTGCCAATGATATATCAACCAGAACAACTGAGGTAAGTCGCGTGTCAAACACACCAAATTCAAGCAAGAAAACATCCCAGTGTAACTGAAATCAGTAAAACATTTTGTATGGGTGGATACGTCAAGTTGTTTTAAAGTATACGGATTTATACAAACAGTGATCATGCACAATAGTAAAACATAAGGACTTTCAAGAAAAATATTTTCCCGAATTCTGCAACCACGCATTACACAACACGTCAAAAATCTTCCCGAATGTTGACTCCTGGCAAATTGCATTTGAACACATAATAGTTTTCTATGCCTATCACTTTTGCATCTATATCAGCTGATGTCGAGCATGCTGCGAGAGGAAACTGTTCTTCGATGCTCACAGACATGAGGTTTATTGGATCTCACGACCATTTGCTCTCAATCGCCCTCCTTTTCGTCGTCGCAAGCGGGCGAACTGAGATTCATCCCAGATAACATTGACCCCTCCCCATGGAACTTTTTATCTATAAGGCGCGGGCAATATAAATTTCAAGTAAAATTCCCTGGCATAAGTTTTATATAAAGAGAATTCATCGATTGATTGCAACCGTAGTAACACCGTAGTAACACCGTCCTCGGAAATGTATCAGGCGTTATCAGCACAACGTCACCAAGCTAGATTCTGTGTTGCTGATTTTGTCCGGCTTGACTAGTTGAAGGTACATTTATGTTCACCTTAATCAAAATCCAGGCGGCACGCAGTTTTCCCGGTCCCACTCGCAACGTACGTTTTTGGTACGTTCTGTAAACAGACATTTTCCGTGAACAGTAACAAGTCAGCGGGCGCAAAGGAAGCCAAATAATAGTCACCAGACATCAATTATATGATTGGTCGACTACTGAGCTTTCTCAACCATAAAACATATTGATTGCGGAACCTCATCAACAGCATTCTGTTTTTGACATAAGTTTTCAGGGTTAGTCTAGTAGATACTATCATCCGCTTACAGACTCTGCCTCTATTATCTGCACATAGTCCAGTGAAGTACCACATCTGAAAGTTTCGTAGCAGTCACTAATTTGTACCATCGTCGTCTAACTTCACAGCGAGACACTTACGTTGGTTATCTTGTAATCACAAGTTCAAGCAGTAATCCGAACATATATAGGTTGATGTTTCTCTTTCTTCGAAACAGCAACATGGACAATAAGTCTGCGTTCATTCACACTGCTATCTCCAGAAGGATAGGCTTTATGTTGAATCTGGTAAATAAGTTACACCTTCTTTCTACTGTTAGACGCCATTTCATCTTCAACAAGCCAAACTACTTTTAACAGATATACAAGTAATGATGTCAACCGGGCTGCATTCTTACAAACGTGAAAGAAGCATCGATCTACGACGCATTTGACCGTCGCAGCTTTAAAACAGCTGGCACATTGATGCGAACACACCGGCCTTGCAAACTTGGCTTTTGCTCTCGCAAAAATGCTAAATAGTTTCTATCATGGTATGGCAGAACAGCTTGCGTCGACTTCCAAAACCGAAGTGAATCTCCCACTCGTCTGGCGGAGACAGTAAATCACACCTAGACGCAACGTATTGAGGTAGCCTCACACAAACATATTAGTTGAACATAATGAGAACCAAATGCGGAAATGTTTTCAGATTTACTATTCGAGCAACAGCCACTTTGAATAATTGTAACTAAATTAATGTTTGACGGCTTACTTTCATTGAGGCGATTCGTTAATGAACATTCACGGAAGTCCAACAAGAATTAAACGGATTCAACCGTGGGATGTTCTTTATCAGTTTGTGGAAATTAGAGAATCTGTAGCAGATCGACAAATGTGGGATGTTCAGGATACCCGGTTGTACTACAGTCCTCGTTTGCTTAAAATAAGCAGGTTTAGCTGGTCTGAATGTGTCAGCCGGTATATTTGGCGGTTACCGTAGAAACGTTAAAGCACGCAGCTAACTTTGCAAACATCGCATCTACATCATCATTTGTGCTGTTCTTTCAAGTAACTTGTCCTATGGTCATACCGTTTTTCACTGTCGCAAATCTGAGGTATCACAGATATAGGATAATTAATTCTCGGAGAACGTTTCGATATTTGCATTTATGTTCATGACGCACTACGGAACGTTGTTCATATTTGTCCGATGAATTACCACCATGAACCATCATGGAGGCAAAAACCAATGATACATATAATGCTATGGTCGTCGAATTGAATGAAGCACTAGGCGGCATAATACTGGAACCGTTGGGTTGGCCAGCTCAAATTTTGTCGCATCTGCAGTTTACGTTAAATTTATTGATTTAGCCTCAACCACTAATACCTTGGGCGAACTCAAATATTAAAACTTGACGATATATGTGTACTTTATGTTTGACAGGCTGGACGCAAAGAAGTGGGTTTTTTATTTATGTAACTTACGGAAATAGCAAACTTGATAGTTTAACGTGCCATTACGACTGACGGTTTTGCAAACCAAGTTATATCCACATTAAATTATCTGATCTTTGACCTTTCTATATAAATTAAAACATTGAGTTCCCTTAATTGATTTAATCAAAACAGAGAGAAGACATTAATCGCGAGATGTTAACATTTCCATTAACTCTCATCAGTCGCCAACGTAAAACTAGCAATTTTCATACAAACTGCGCATAGCAACAACAATTGAACGAACCAACCACGTAGTTCTGACCTTCCACGTTTTAATAGTTCAATCAATTCCACGGCAAGGAGATTGATTGCGTCAGCGCCTTCTGTGCACACAAAACTGGCCGATGTCGTTTGATAAGCATTGCCTGGTTAATCGCTAACAGTTTCGGGTTGCGATTATGTAACAATATCTGGAACAATTTAACAGGGTCAACTAGGTGACCGGTTGCTAAAATGTGTTTGGCGATCGATGAAGCTGGGGCCTTCGAGGTTGTTACAGTCAACAGGTCATTTTTTGAGATTGCCGTTGATAACCGCTTAGGAATGTGCTCAGCCATACGTTGATGCAAACGCCGATCTGTCCTACCTATGTAGTCGTCAATGCAACTACAATTGAACTGGTATATATATATATATAAAATAAACATAAACGTTGGGCACCGAAACGAATTACTCTTTCAGAGTATGATACGTACTGAACTACTTAGTGCACCTCTGCAAATAACTCATTCTGTCAATAATTTGCATTATCCATACAGGATCGGGATTGTTTCATTAGTTTTACATACGCATATGTTCGGCGCATGAGTGTGTCAGCTTTACAGACAATTAAGTATAAAAGTGAAAGTAGGGCAACTGTAAATGAAACGTTCTTGCACGGTAATGACCTTGACAGGAAGCTCCCCACCCAGTTTCGAGGTTAATTTCAGAACAGAAAGACTGAGTGCGCGAAAAACTTCGAGTTAACGAAGCAGCCAGAATAGTGAGTCGATACATTTGCAAATAAATGTTTTACTGATGAGTATTTGAAAGAATGAGTGGTCTTGTTCCAAAATTGAATAATAATCTCTCTTGGCTTAAGTTCACCAATTATTATTAATTATTCAAAGAAACGTAACGTTAAATTAGCTAGTAATCAAACAAATGGGTCCAGCATGGCGCTGTCCTACAAAGCGATGAAGAACATCAATGATGTCACTCCGTCTGTTTCATTTTAGTGATTGTAAAATCTTGGGTGAATATTGATGGAGATAAACCCGAGTGCTGCGGAGATACTGGAACGCCCACCAACGTATGGATTGCTTCGGACGTGTATAAAATGGCTTTCATGAATAAACGTTCCTAATGTTCAGCCACATAAGAACACACTGTCTTAGCGCATTTCAACACGCAAATTTGAATCACCAATTCAAAATCTTGGAAGTGTTTATGATTTTCGATCTGCAATTGTCTATATCAAGGTTTTTAGATCTTGAAAATAACCATTATCCATGCCAATCAGCTCAAACTTTAATAGGAATAGTTGTAAATGTACGAGGATATAGCCGGCGTATTCAACCGATGCCAGTCTTGTCGGGTTTTTCTTATAATTACCAGGACGTTTCGTGCACTAATGACGGAAGCGTTATAGCATTGAGTGCACTGCGGGAAACTTGACCGGAAGTTCAAATGTAATTGTCAGGCAAGTCTCCACTTCCAGAACAAAGAAGAAAGATTTGCCACAAAACTTTGCATTCTTTGAAAGCCTTTATTGGACTGACCTGTCTCTTTGAATGTCTGCTAGTTAAAGCGTAGTTGTTGGGAATGTCTCCAACGCCCGGAAGTTATAGTGTCTTTCAAAAGGCTTAGCAAACTACTGTTTTAAATAACCCTCAATGATCGAACGGATCTGTTCTTCTTCACCTCTTGCTAACGTTCTCAGCCTCTGTTGCCAGCTTCATCATCTCGCCTATACGCTCCCCTTCTGATTGGGGCATCGCCGTATCGTGCGAACATTTGCTTGGTCCATTATTCGACTTCGATTTCTTACTGGGCGAAAACCGCTTAACTATGATTGCGGTTTTGAGCAAGTTAGCCTCGAACTGGGCGATTCAGTAAAGCTCTGGTTGAAGGCCATTCTTTGTCCTATCTTTATGCATTACCATCTTGTGCTTGGGTTCACTGGGAAGTCGTACGCTCTGTCTTTCGCTGTTTTTCGTTGTTTCATTAACCGTCGTTCCGTTGTGCGCCTTGTCCTTCACCGTTTTCTGTTATCCGTAACAGTAAATCTGCGCGCCGACTGGCAATAGGTCCTGTTAAAACAGTAATCTTCTTCGCTACAGAGAATAATTCCTCCTCCGCCTTAACGTTTTTTTCTTTCGACTACTACACCTGTTTCAGCTAAGTGGTTAGCTGTTCCCAAAGAACGTATCAGGTTCAAATCCAGAGGAGTAGACAGATATCATGTACTTTGATAGGTCAAATTTGGGGACTGTGTAGAATGTGAACTCCAACATCTAACGTTGTTATTAGCTCAACGTGTGACGCAATGCGGAATGTTTGATCGCTGACGGACAAGCTTTGCCTCATTTCCAAAGAAGGTGAGGAACAAAGGTCACATTATCCCGCGCACATCAAAAATAATGAAAGCCCGTCATAAGTTCATGAATCTCAAACGATTTGTTTATTCCTGGACGTTTTGGCTTCTCTATTTCAATCCAGTCTGTCATTAATTGACGTAGATAATAGTTAACCACATACCTTTCTGAGAACACAAAGACGCCTTTGAGAACCAGATTAGAAATGCTACATGGAGTGCTCAGAATTTTCGGAATTCAAGCCTTCTGTATAGTACTTGTGGGCGAGTAAAATATAAACTCAAGTGAATTCGTCAAATTTGGTGCTCAGGTCAAATCGTCATTTTCAGGTGGCCCCATTTTTCACGTTTTTTCCCACCCATTGCATTCACGCAAAAAACACACATATTTTACCCAAACATGCAAAAGCTAGGATGTTTCGAATCAAGAAGAGCCAGATTTTCTTGACCCGCCTTGCTGGGCAGTCCATCGGAGTTATCGAGGTGCTCACATTCCGTTAGTTTGTCTCTTAGCATACTGTTTAGTTTACGGACAGAAAGAAAAACTAATATCACAGACACTCTGGTACACTCCACCTTAACTTGATCAATAAACATTCGCATCATTTACAAAACGGTGATTCCTTGGAGATGAGTATCAGTAATATCCAAAAATTGTCAATTCTTGTTATTAACGAGCGTACTGGAGTCTGGGTGCTTTCGATTTTGATCTGCATCGAAAGTGCTCCAACAATATTTACCGTATAATAATTGAGTCAACATAACAGGTTTTAATGTCGATAATTTTCACAGAGAATGTTTAACACGTTGGTACTAACAAGAAGTCGAGACCAAACTGCTAGTGAATCAAACAAATATGGCTACATGCATTTCACATTCAGATATCTAAAACTTGGTGCCAACTAGATGAGAGCAAAAATGAATCTGCACAGTGTACGTTCATAGAGGCTACAAACAACAACGCCTTCATGCCAATCGTTCAGCTGAGGTAATCAATAATTATTTCATTCTGCCTATGTAGTTTACCGAGAAAACGTTAGTAACAGAGGTTGCGAAGGTTATTTCTGGTATTACTTTAGTTTACTCCGTTGCAAGAACTTGTAATCATATGAGGTATCTTTATGTGGAACAGAGCGCATGTACACTGCCGATTACAAGTAGTGGAAAGAAGTACCTCGTTTCAATATGAATTTGTAATGTTGTTAGATATAACCTTAATATTTAGATCGAATATTCATCAATGACAAAATGTTCAAAATGGAAATGCTCACGTTGAAGTTGTTTTCTGTAGCAATGGTCCTCCAGTTTAATTGCTTTGTGGTCGAATCCACTGTGACTATAACACAGTGTGTTAGAGCACCTCTTGTGAGCGTGAAGCGCACTTGTGTCATCTTCATCTTAAGGTTATATCTAACAACACTACAAATTCATATTGAAACGAGGTACTTCTTTCTACTACTTGTAATCGGCAGTGTACATGCGCTCTGTTCCACATGAAGGTACCTCATATGATTACAAGTTCTTGCAACGGAGTAAACTAAAGTAATACCAGAAATAACCTTCGCAACCTCTGTTACTAACGTTTTCTCGGTAAACTACATAGGCAAAATGAAATAATCATTGATTACCTCAGTTGAACGATTGGCATGAAGGCGTTGTTGTTTGTAGCCTCTATGAACGTACACTGTGCAGATTCATTTTTGCTCTCATCTAGTTGGCACCAAGTTTTAGATATCTGTATGTGAAATGCATGTAGCCATATTTGTTTGATTCACTAGCAGTTTGGTCTCGACCACTCGTTAATGCTAGCATGGCAAACATTTTATGAAAAATTAATTAACGTCGCAATCTGTTTGGATCTACAGTTATTCGCACTTTTCTTCGAAAATCTGTGGACCGCTCTTCTCTGGCGTTATAATTCATAGTTGTAAATGTTTATGGATAACCAAATATCCTTTCACGCAGCAGCTCGTTAATGGACAACATATACCAGTGAAGACCAAGTGGGGCATGTTCGCGAGAATCGACATTTGACTATTGATGTTTTACAACTTTCCAGCGCTAATAATTGATCTTTTCATCATGATAATACAATTCGAGCGTTATCCTGTGAAAACGGAGTGCGTCGTAGAAACACTTAATGAAAACGAAATAAGCTCACCTGTTCTGGGATGTCACTGTGGCAGGAGTCCAAAACCACGATCTGTCATCTCGCTATCACAGTACACGTCACTATCATAAGGCTGCACACATTTTTCAAATTGATTCCAACCAACTTCGGCGTTGACCATGTCCGTTTGATTACTGACGTTTGGTCTGGGGATCACAAAACTGGCCCTGTGCTAACAGATTGTTGTTGTTTTCACAAACTTCTCGCAACTTATTTTTTTATTCTGAGTTGTTGACCTTCGCATTTGTTTGCTCACATAAGCTGTGCATTGGTGTGCTAATAATCCCACAATTTGCCGGTTTTCCAACTGCAGTGTTGAATACGCTTGACGACGGTAAGCAAATGGAGTTTCGTAAACTATGAAGATCATGCTGAACATCAACATAAGTTTGAAAAGTCGGTTATGGTTTATAAAATCTGCCCGTAAACGTGAATCTGATAGTCAGTTGCAGCTGCGGAATGGCTGCGAAACTGCAAGCGTGCACGTTAACAGAATTATCCAACTGGTTACGATGAACGTTATGTTTCAACTCAAGAATATGACTGAATTATTTGCAAAACGATAGCCTCAATTATTGGCGGTTACACCGCAGGCGGTCCGTGTTGCCCCTGTGGTGTGTTTGTGTATGCTGGCTTGCTAACGTTTGTCAACTTTGTTCGCATATGCGCTTTTACTATTAATTAAATGGGGAAAGTTCCAGTTGACTTAATTAAGTTGCCTATCCGGCTCCTGGGTTATTTGATCAGACCACGTTAAAAGGAACAAAGTCGGTTATTGTGGTTTGTACGGAGACACATCGCGGCAGTTTTATTGCGCACCGCAGGTTGGTTGTTGTGCGCCATTCTAAAAAATGTGAATCGATGTTTGACCAGGCATATTCTGTCTGGAACACGCCATTTTACGAACGTTCAGTAGTAAATGTTTTTATAGTAGCACCCAGATATAAAAAATCTATGACCAGTGAAGACCACAATAAAACACAGAATGCGCATATGGTGTTCCTCCATACTGTGGCTTGTCAAGCTGAACAGAAGGCAGCCACATCAAGTTACATTAGATCCATTTTTACCACGGGGCTATTATAAAATTGATGGCGGAGAAAAATGCTTGTGTACCCACTTAAAATGAATAAAAGAATAACGAAATAAACAATCGTTTTCCGAAATTAAAGCTACGTAGCAAATATCGCAGCAATTACTGTTCTCTAAAACCATTCAGGTGAAAATGGTGGATCAACGAGTGACTGGATATCAAGCAGGATGTGGTAACAACAAGGCTCTGGTTAAAAATCTTCTCACGAATATAATCAGTCAACTTCAGAAGTTTTAATTCGCATCAGGTTGCTAATTTTACTCAGTTGAAACATGTATGTTCACTTTTCCAACACACCTTACGATGAAAAGTGTGCAGCTGCTTGATGTATATTGCAACATGCAACATAAATGAAAAATTATATTGTTGCACGAAAACGTTTCGTTATCATGGCGCATTCATGTCAGAATAGGGGTGGTCCAGAACTGCTGCACCTTTGACCACAACCCCTGCTACGTGCGTAGATGTCATCCGTCTCATTTTACGTTGGAACTTAAGCAGGCTTGTTTCCCGAAGCCAAAGACAACACTATGATTTGCACAGGTTTAGTTCTGAGGCTGCTGATTCTAACAGTTAGTTCTCCAAAACTATTGGATTTTGGTTAATTAAAGCCATCCGGCTTGCCAGGTGGCGACTCTCTGATACTGCGTGAAATCTGCAACTGTTACTGCTAATCAGCGCGTATAATTTTAACGTTACGTGTGCGGATAACCCAACAGTCACCCAATATGAAATAACAAGTAGGAACAAGTTGGACACTGTGCTCTGAAATATTGCGCAAATGTGCCATTTGAAAAGGGTGCAATGTACTGTTTGTATTCTTTTCAGTTCAACTGGATGTGGGTTAATATTATACGCCTGGAAATAATTCTAGTCATAAGAAAGATTACTGGCTTGATCTCAGATGCCACTTTAATATTACCACATCTGGGTGGAAGTTGTTAACTATCAAACAGCGCAGATTCACTGTTAGAGACTTGTGAGACAATAAACCCTCTAGTCTTTTGAAATAGTAAACGCTCAGTCATCAACGACAGACCGCACTGACAGGTATGATGCAGGATGAAAAATAGACAAACGGAGTTAGCTTAAGTTCTAGAGCTACACTGCTGTGTACAATATCTGCAGTAGAAAGTTATCTAGAAGACCAAATAACAAGGTTTATTGTCTGGAAATGCTTAAGCATATCCACCTTGTGGCTTACCGTCGCTAAAAACATTTGCAGCTGTTCAGCTGTTAATTATGCTAACTGCTAACGTTCTATGATTCGCTTCAGAATGTCGTCGGACACACCTGTTGGCATCTATAAAACGACTCAGAATAATCTACACTGGAGGAATGCTCTGAAAAAATCTTGGTTGTTATTCAAATTAGTTCGCATAGATGGAACATGAGTATTATCCGCGAAGTCATGGTTCAGTCTCCCAAGTTATGTCTTTAGCAAACTGACAGAAATAGATATTTAATTGTTGTTTGTTCAGTAATACGCAGCTAGGAACCTGATTTATGACAGTTAATCATCAATTAAACTTGATAACGTCTGTCGCACCCCAGTGGACGGTCCAATCAGCCCAGATGAATAGAACGCTCCATGCTTGATGTTTGCTCCCTCTACAGCCTGTTAGTAGTGCATGTCGTTGCTACGGTCAAGAGCAGAATTCCACCCACGCTATCAAACGGTAACAGTCTCGATGTTTGCTTCATCGGATTCACATTGGTCGCGCTCGAAACATCGCGTGCATTCGTTCAACCACATTTATTGATTGCAAGATTGTTGGCAATCGGAAGCTGTGATCAATTGAGTCACGCTCATATTCGTGCATGTTTCACGAGAGCTTTTGTTTACAAGTAGAACTTTGAGAGGAGTTGGCGCTAATACGGCAAAGTCACCAATTATACTTGCTAAACTTGCCGATTTTTTGAGGTCTACCATCAGAAGAACGCACCGATACCATTCTGAAATTTACAGTGTTTCTTGAGAATATAAGGAAATCAATCTTAACCGACTTATGAAAACCCAGGGCAAACATATTGGATTCATAGTAAGCTTTCTGGACATGCTTTTGTTACCATGCAGCTTCTGTCACATGAGTTTGATGGTTGAGCTGTGAATTCGTCTTGCTGTATATGCACATCGCAAAGCCATAATTCGACGTTTAACGTCGCGGCAATGCAAACCAAAAAGAAAGTTCAGTTATTTACAGAGGCTAAAATAAAATGGAGGTGAGCAGAGACAACCAAAAGAACTAAAATGACCGGTATAATGTTTCGCAGACTAATTTAACGCGCCAGGTGAAATAGAACATTTACGAGTCTGAATGTATAAATTCACACGGACGCCAATCAACTGCAGATACATTAGTGGCCGGCAATCAACACTGTTATATAACCAATGGTTTTGCGGTTGAGACAGAGAGTGAGTTCTATAGGAGTCAAATGTAAATTGAATAACAAACTTTATTCACAATTCTGTCACTTAAAGCTCTAAAGCTAGAAATGTTTCGAGAGCGACGATCATTTTATAGACCAAAACTAAAAGGCTCGAGCAGAACTTTTAGATGCGGCTCGCATTTTTTGATGAGCAATTGCAACTTCTATGTAAGTGGTGCCCAAAACATGTCTCAGTAAATTCCGTACGATAAGTATTCGCTAAAAACAAGGAGTATAAACTGTCTATCATTGTGGTATGTACGTAGTTAGAATTGGCTTCACGAAACGGTATGTATATATAACTGGACAACGTAAACAAATGACAGACATATGTTGATCTGGAATTAAGAAAGTTGAATTATCACTGTTTTGGTATACCAGATAACGGTTGACCGATAGATTTTTGTACGAAATGCTCGACCGTAAATGTTCTCAAAATCCGTTGTCTTGAACTGTTTCGGTTATCTATGAATTCAGCAAGCACATCCTGATGAGTCTGATTAATGTATTGCACACGCATCGTGCAGTGCTACTCAACAGTGAGCAAATTAATATTGAATCATATTTCAAGTGAAGATTTGTTGAAAACTCAATCATGAAAAACACTGAGTCAAAAAATTACAATTCCCATTTACAGTATGATGTGAATCATCATAATCACATTTTCGGAAGAAATTCATTGCAGACTTTTGAAGGAACCTGCTGTTAGTTAAACCTAACATGTCTGGGACACGGCTTCCCGTAAATTAACTGTATCATATCGGTTTGTGTTTGGGCTTATAACCGAGGTAGTATTGGTCATTGTGCAGATGTCAGTGAACAGTTGGATACTGGTTTAATGCAGTTGTTTGTATTCGCCGATCACAAATGCGTAACACCATGATGACAACCAATATTGGATCTTGCTCATTTCCTAAACGGGGATTATAGATGCCTGAGAAAAATCTAATTGTTAGCAAAGAGAACGATTATGTTATGTTCGATGGGGCCGCGTATAATATTTGCATGATTCCGTGAGAGTGGTAGTTTCAGGACACCTTCAACTATCACGCTGATTGCTGGCTTCGGTCATAAACTGCCATTTTGTTTTATATAGGTGGATATGACCTACAGTACAGAAACAAATGAGTGATATGTTTGGTGTCTCCTGTGTTAACAGATATTTACGCAGATATAAATCCGTAGACGAAACACAATAATAAAAAGCCGTTCCCCTGGATGAATGAAAAAGTGCTAACGTGATTTGCACCAACTCATGTTGGTCCTCGATTCAAGGAGAACAACGAGCTTGACACGTATGCACATGCCTTGAAGAAACCATGATGTCAAAAGACTCACTTGAATGTTAGAAAATAAATTGCGTGCGCTTATATCACTTACTCGACTGTATGCATTAGATGAGTTTGTGTTCAACGAAACAATAAAAATAAAAAATGAGGCGTTTGAGTTTTTGCAGCTACCTGTGATAATAATTCTCTTCGACGAACAGAGGCGCTGGCTAACAAAGGTGGAGAAATAAACACCACGACTTAGACTACTGTGTGTTATTTGGTCAGAATCAAAATTAGTTGGTTGTTGGTTGCTTGGCAAGTGTTTGTTTAAGCGAAGAGTGTGTCAGGAGTTAGTTGGCTTTTTGAAACGTAATTCTGAGCAACTGTTTGCATTTAACGTTTACTGGTGCAGATGATCGCACAAACTATAAGATGGTTAACAACGGCAATATCGTCCCGTTACATCACTATACAAATATCTTACAAATTATTTCTCCGTCTAATCAATTACAGTAAATCGGACATTGTTGGCTGGCTGACGAGCGCGTGGTGTTATTTGTCTACACACCACAGTCGTGGTTTTTTGATAATTGGAGTTACAGGAATGCATCACCATGTTCTATTCAAACACGGGAATTGTGTGCTCAGCCTGAAACTATAGCCGTTTTGGTCTTTCGGTAATTGAATTCTCATAAAAGAATCTTAATTCTTTACTGTCATCGGTTATTATGTCGATGCCAAAATTAAGTCAGAATTTGTCACTGCTACACAGACTGAGGTTCCGTGGCTTGGATTGAACGGTTTACTTCATCTAGCCGTTGACCAACCTCAGCCAATAATAACGCACACCCAGCATTTTAATCAGGTTATGGGAATCGTTTCACAACAGATATGTCAACAGACAATATACCCACATTGTCTATGACTTCCCATTCACTTTGTTTATTGAAGTGTGGATATTGACATGTTGATTCAGTTAATTTGGTTTTGAACACGAAGGCGGTTAGGCTTTCTTAAAAGGACCCACAAACATTATGTGGTGTATATCAGGTCTGCTATGATCAACGCCAAACAGCTTATGTTCTTAGGGAGTGTTTGATGAACGCTTACTTCGTTCGGCCCGTAATATCAATTCACTGTGGGTAAAGTTTGCCGATTCACGAAAGCATTATAATTGGTATATTTGAAACCCGGTCAAAACCGATAACCATCGGTTCCCGCCACTGGCAAAGTAAGTACCAATATATGTGACTACAGTAAACCCCTCACATTTGTGCACCATATACATCTAACGAATTATCAGGATAGCAAGATTGATTAAACTTGTGGTACTTTACGAAGATTGACGACATTTATGAAATATCTAAGAAAACTTCATTTTCTTCATGAGACCATAGTGGCCGGCAGAAAGGCGAAGAGTTTGAAAATGTTCATTGCACTTTTTGTTGATTGCTGGTTGAGAAGCAACGGTGTGAATCTGTAGGTCGGAAGTGACAATTGCGGAATATAATCTGGACAACAAATAAGATACTTAGTTACTGGTTGTCAGATCTTGCTGCGTGTTGCATGCTGTTTATGATATTTTAGCCCTTGCATAATGAACAGCCGCATCAAATTTTATGGCAGAACTTATGGAAACCTGTTCCTTCCGTTACTTTCTTGAATGATACGCTGAATGGACGGCTTAATGGTGAAAGATGAAACAGGCATGATATAATGATTGACAACCGTACAATCAGACCACAGCACTT
>JTDE01002949.1:62496-84011 GCA_014338405.1 Paragonimus skrjabini miyazakii | reverse complement strand
TACTGGGGTGCCCATTGAAATTGTACAGTTTGAACAAATGTTCCCCTTCTTGTCTTCCGAACTGATGTGAGCTACAGTGCATGTCTGCACGTAGAAACAACGTTTGCATACAGCTTTTAAGCGGACAGGCTAGATGATTACTGTCGAACTTGAGAATTACATCAGTTGTTGTCAGTTTACTACAGACAGTGGTTTCAAACTTGTCATCAGGTAGGTCTTCATACATGGTTACACTAACTGAATCAATCCTTTTTGAGAAAGATTCGTCCTATTGCAGAAGCTGTTGTCCTCACCTATCAGGAGCTTCCGAATTTCTATCGCAAGTTTCCTCGGAATGTTAGTGAAAAGCGATGTA
The DNA here is from genome assembly GCA_014338405.1 of Paragonimus skrjabini miyazakii. Lineage (NCBI taxonomy): Eukaryota > Metazoa > Platyhelminthes > Trematoda > Plagiorchiida > Troglotrematidae > Paragonimus > Paragonimus skrjabini miyazakii. The sequence continues at coordinate 83,656 of JTDE01002949.1, read as the reverse complement.
ACATCGAAGGAAACCAATGCATCTTCTTCCTGCATGTTTAGATCTTTAATCTGTCTCAGGGAATCTGTTGAGCTGTTTGCGTTACAATTGTCGTGAGATAAACATGATCAGAGAATACTGAACAGGAATTTCGCTAATTGATAAGTCGGGACCGTCCCGACTGCAACGATTGGTCCTAGTGGTACTTGATCCTTAAGGATCTTTGGTAGTCCGCACAGTAGTGGCACTGGTCCCTCAAGAGGTCTATGGTATTTAGCTTGTTCTTCCGTTAGTGATCTATTTTTCTTAAGAGTTGCCATAGTTTTGGTTATTTGAGCCCCCAAGCTTTTCGTTAGTTCTCCCTTGACATGTTCATACGATTCTTTTACTTCTTCCTCATAATCCTGTCTGTACAATATGGCTATGGCCTTCCATTTTTCTGTAGGTAGGATGACAAACTGGTCGTTCTTCTTAAGTGTCATCAGCTCTTTATTTTCATTAACCCTTAGGGTATTTGTTGACTTTTGACTGGTCATCTGTTGACACACCTTTGTTTTCACGGACTTTTGTACTTGCTCATCCAGACCATTGCATTTCAGTCCTGATTCAAATGATACAATTACTACTGTTCTGGATGTCAAATGATGGTCTGGTAAGTTGTGCATCGGTTTGGTACCTTTGACTGAGACGCTAGAATTTTTAATTTGACCGATCTTCCGTTTTCATTCTGTTACATACGTACACATATATATATTAGAAAGTCCAAAAGTAAAATACTCACGGCACCAAACATGGAACAAACAGACTAAAACTGGTCAGTACATTCATACTGTACTACAGTCGCCAAACATATATCACCGGTTAAGATTCTTTAAATTAGCAGACATTGTTTCCAATCCTGAGCTCTCCAAACTTTTGATCTTTCAACAGGACATACACGTGACTTAAATAAAGACAAGTCTAAACTTTACTTGGTTCATGCCCTAATGATGATTTATTCCATGACCTGGCTTTTCGAGCCTATCGCCAGCCTCCCAAATCAGGCGGGATTTGACGAGCAGGAAAAATACATCCAGAACTCATTGTCTATTATGAAGTTCGAATGATTTCTAGAAATGTTCGTTATCTGATACTCTCGTTACCGACGTGGTGATTCTACCACAAGAAAACATATTGTACAGACATTGACTGTCAAAGACAAGTAACTGGCGACCGGTCAAGCTTTGTAAGTCCGTATGACAGGACCGAACGAAAGAATGCAAAGTGAGGAAGTTAGCCATTTTCCCTCTCCACAGATGGCACAAGCAGATAAGCGACATTCTGACTCTTCAACTACAAATGTTGCGGGACTGCCTTACATATCCATTAACAACTATGCCCGTACCCAGGTAGACAAAACTACTCGTAATTTCTAATTTGCCAACGTCAGTAGTGAGCGCACCCACAAACTCCTGCAAATCTTTATCTAGTTCATTTGAAGAACAGAACGCAATCCATGTAGACGGACTGATTTATATAACGGGTGTAGGGCAATCGGATTCGGCTACCAAATAATCTGGTTTAGTTTGCTGTCCCGTTGACAAAGTTTGGTGAGGCTGAACAGGCAAGCTATGCTACTCATGAGTAGTCAAAGGGACTTACGCACTGAAGTGAAAAAATGATCGGAGGAAAACACTAAAAGATAAAGTGGACAGCAATCTGATATGATATATTGTCGTCCACACATGAAACCGCCATTGGCTACCGTCTCACTATGAAGTTATCATTATATGAAAATGAGTATTCATGTTTGTTGTGTCAATTAACTGAACATTTTCCCGCCAGCTCTTTCACTCTCATTCTTGGCTTACAACAATTGGTTTCTTGAGCAGAATCGAGGGTGGAGATTCCGCGTCCGCAGATACCTGTTCGGCGAGATGTCCAGAAATTATTGCATGACTCTGAAGATATTTTAAACAGTTATGTCCCCGGATAAATTTAGAACACGAAAGCAGTTGATGACTCATTACTAGTTTAAGCCTATTTATATTGATGTTTGCAAATTGATCGTAGTCCCTGTATTGTAACCGAAGAGATCGATCGAAATGTCTTAGCAGAGTACATCTTAATTCTACTTGCGTGTTCTAACTTTGAGGGGTGTGGCCGAGGTGGTCAGAGCCACGACCGACCTGACGAAGCTGATGACGATAAATCTACTTCTCAAAGATATGGCGGAGACGATTCTGTGGATGGCATGGAGAGAGCCGACGAAGTCTGAACGGACTGCCATTAGAGATATTCTGATTACCTGGTTCATCAGCCTTGTCGACTATCAGGAAGCAGTGCGGTGTTCCAAGGAAATGACACTCTTGCCTACACAGTGTCACTGTATGTTACGTCGTCAACAGCCTAACCGAAATTGCATAATGATTCGGAAAATTACATGTTGTTGGACTAGTTCATGAGGGGTTTTCCACCAACAGTTGGGAGAAAAACTCTAGTCCTTCAACTCTCGTCGAGTGAAGTTGGAAGGGTCAGTTGACGCAGCTCGTCAACGTCTCATTAGAGACTCCCTAATGGTCACTAGAATCATAGCGGATGAAGCAGATGAACTGAATTCAGATTTCAAAAGGAAATCCGATTCAGTAAACAGCAGTGTTGAGGATGAGGACGTGCCAAGATTGGTGAACTAAAACCTGGCAATCGTGCAACTGGCTGTCAAAGAACTGTCAACCACAAAGTTGTCTTCTCGAAGCACAATCTTCGAACCAAGTTAGAAAGTTAACTATAGAGGCCGGTAGAGTTTGCTGGCAGCAGGACTCCACTAGTTGAAGGAGACCGTAAATGATAATGGACTGACGCGGCTCAGTGTATTTGATTAGGAATGAGAGATATGTACAGGACGCGCGAGAATCAACTCCGCGCGCAGCGTGATCCACTAGACAGTAAAAAACATACGCCAGTCTTACCAACATTGTCGTTGCCGGCATGCTACTCGTTGAGTCGATGAACGGGAAGTTTCTGCCGCAAGTGGAACAAATGTTATAGGCAATGAATTTAGTAAAGATATAAATTTAAACTATACCATTTGCAAGCAGTCAGGTTGAGATACGTGTTGAAGTGTAGAAGAAGAAAGTTTGGAGAGCGACCTAGCGAGAAATGGAGTTTCTCATACACGACTTTATCATTGATACCTGTATCGTTGTTGATAGGCTAAATTCCATTTGTTTCAATTTACAGGATAGGTGACCACTCTTGAACTGCTCCGTTAGTTGCTTAAGACAAAGGGATCCCGTTGAGTTATATCAAATCCGTGAGACCTGAAGTTAGGGTTACGCAATACATGAGTTTATATAAGGGTACCGAGTAGGAAACAATACAGATTGCCGTTTGCCGATCGATCAGTCAAACGATGACATCTGTTTGCAGTAAAGGCGTTATCTGTCTCCACCTAAAACCCGGGTCACCATGTGATATCCTCGCACACCTAGGATGAGCGAGTACACTTTAGTGGCATGTCCCGAATTCAAATATTTTTTCAGATGGCACTGTATATCGAGAGCTGAATGAGAAATCGTGGACTAACGCAACAAAATCCTCACGACAGCCTTCCGCTTGATGCTATGTTCTTTAGCGTCTCCACCTTATGCTACTTAGCTTCCCTTGCGCCCCGATCGATAAAACTTACGGAGCTAGAGCGGAGCAACATTGACATAATTTTCTATATATACTCATGCCAACTTATGAACGACATACTGCGCCGCTAGTTCCAGTTACACCAGCAAATAAGACGCAATTTCCCTCGGGATCAATGAGCTTCTGTGGGGTCCGAACCTTGGAAAACACAATAGTCCACTGTCTACCAAGCCTATCTTTATCGTCGTTAAGATAATTCCATCCGAAACAGATGTTCCATGATCTTTGAGAATCCCGATGTATATACGGATCTCTTTACCTTTAGGGGTTCATTAGGAGCAAACAGTGGTGCATAACTGGTCTCGCAGTGCAGAAATCTTGGTGTAAAGTAAGTGATATAGAGCAGTTGGATATGCATTGTCCAACTTTTTAGGCGGCTTCCTAAGTTACGTAACGTGGTTTACCAGGGAGCCGCCCAAAGACATCAGTTTCGTCTGATCTTTTAGCGTCTTTATAGGAAGCAAGGACCTGGATGGACGATGGTGTTCATTCCCGTAAAAGTATATCTCGAAAACAAGAGTTCAATCTACGTGAGGCAGCTGCCTGATCATTTTGCAAATAGTCGGGTCGCCCAACACCGGTGAAATGGTTTCGTACGAACAAAAGTAAGCTTTGTAAATGGAGCATTGCATTGCACACTGCAGTGATGGTTTACGGGCATCGCTTGGCCTCCATCTTATTATGTGTAGCCTAAAAAATTGCATGATAATCTCAACATGTTGCTGTTGAGAAATTTGAAACAGCTCGTTCCCTTGATCAACTTAAATAAAACATTGAGAAGACAGCTCATATGATGTTCTCCGGAGTAACATTTCGTACATTCCGATCACACACGGACATGTAACTAATTTTAAATGAGCAAACGAGAACTCTACCAGTCGTCCCGGTTACGAACAAACAGTGCACATGTGTCACACCTCACTGTTTATACAAATATTCGTATAGTTGCCGTATGAGCTACATATGGTGGACAAACCGACAGCTAGCTGTTTGTATTAAAGGGCAAGTTCCCAAATGACTGGAACCTCGGTTAGAAACGCCAGGCGTCTGTATAGATGTCGACGGACGGCACCCCGCATCATCGGCTGCAAGGCACATAATACAAACAGGACACTGAGTCAAAGTTCCTGACGCGTTTTCAGTGATTTTTCGGAGCAACCGGAAACACATACTCCAGTTTGCCGAGGCTTTGACTGTTAAACGTCACAATCCCCCTGTGTGTTCAAAAACAATTTGTGTTGACACTGCGGCTACCCTGATTGTTGGCATTCCCAAAATTTTTGTTTCCAGTTTTTGTGTCCGTCTGTGTAATCCCTTAAGCCATGACTTCCGCTCTGTGGAATTTTGACTCGTTTAAAATTAGTTACATGTCCGTATGTGATCAGAATGTACGGTATGTTACTCCGGGGATCATCACATGAGCCATGTTTTCTTAATGTTCTATTTAACATGTTTTATTAAGTAAATACGATCAGCAGTTTTTACATAACCATTCATTTGTGTACTATGGCTTAGGCAAACTAGACAGACAAAGATGTTAGCCTGTCAGTGGCAGTACAGCGAACTAAAATACTGTTTGCAATAACTAACATAATGTAGCTTGTTAAATCGCATCTGGCAAATTAAGATCATCGACAAGTGGAAAGTGACCGTATGTGGTGATGGACTGCCGTGGCTCGCTATATCTGATTGAGAATGCACCGGACCAATGACAGTGAATCGACACGTTTAGAAACGTTGATTCAAACGACCTGATCAATGAGACTATCTTACAAGCATAAAAAAGTTAGAAGAGACAATCGATATGACTAGAGTTTGTACGCTACTACTGACATAAATCACGATAGCAATAATGTCTCACCTTAGATATGAATTAACTGGATAGTAAGATTAGCTCGCGAATGAAGCATTTAAAGTAGAACAAATCATAAACGAATTCCCAAATTGATCGCAAATCAGTAGGAATTGAGCTCATTAAAACAATCCGGTATAAAACAGTCAGAAAACGAAAACTGGTAGATGCAAGCATTTCGTATTGACTCATCAGTACCAAATTTACAATAACGTGAAACGGTTTTTTTATATCGAACAGATAGGGGGTAGGGTGGATAGTCAATCGGATTGTCATCCAAACCTGAAGGTAACGTGTGAACTTGAGGCTGATAATTGTTTACCGTTTCTGGACATACTCATAAGTCGCTTGGAAGATGGTTCTATTAAAAGAGCTATCTATAGGAAATCCACATGGTCTGGTCAATACCTGAACCTTAGTAGCTTCACACCGGTCCATCACAAACGCGCACTGGTAAATACATTATTCACACGAGCAAGACGAATCTGTACACAAGATAGTCTTGCAAAGGAATTAGACTTGATCACATCTGTACTACAATCTAATGGGTATCCGAAAAGGTTCATAGATAGGCATAGTAGGCCAAAACCACCTTCAGAACAGGTGGCCACAGTGAGGAAAAAGAAGGTCTATATAGAACTGCCATTTAAAGGTGATTATAACATGCATCAAACAACTCAACGACTAGTGAATTCAATTAAACGGACATTTAATGCAGCTGAACTGTGTGTACTAGCCCGGACCCAGAAACTGCCTGTCCCTTCAGTCAAAGGAGATCAGCCTGTCGGTGCCACCTCACATTGTGTCTACCAATTTACATGTAACTGCAAAGAAAGTTACATAGGCAGAACCGAGAGGTACTTGATCTCCAGAGTGAAGGAACATTTGCTTAAGTGGGTACAGAACGACAATAAGTTTGAAACACGCAAGCAACCAGCGTCCGCAATCGCAAGACACGCCCTGACCACTGGACACGTTATCGATCCAGTTTGTGCATTCAGAATCCTATTACGTCACTCGAATCCAACATTATTGCGGTTTGCTGAAGCTGTCGCAATCAATCGACTAAATCCGACCCTGTGTGTTCAGAAACAGTTGCTCGTAAACTTGACCCTTCCCTGGACTTAGTGACCTTTCTTAACCCATCGACTGACTATCCACCCTACCCCCTATCTGTTCGATATAAAAAAACCGTTTCACGTTATTGTAAATTTGGTACTGATGAGTCAATACGAAATGCTTGCATCTACCAGTTTTCGTTTTCTGACTGTTTTGTTCAATCCGGTATAAGTCAAGATGGCATCACGTCGACCAGTGTTAAGAAAGAAAGTGCTAATAAATACAATTATAGATGTGTAGAAAGATAAAACAGGTGTATTCTTTGTGTGTAATCATGGCACAAACTACATCTTAATTTTTCATTGTACGCATTAAGAAGTTGAATATTAGGTATCACACCAAACGTAGAACATCAAAAATATTGAAGAAACTGCTTCAGTCTATCAAGGATCCCGGAAACAGTGCCTAATATGAGATGTTAATAACAAGATATCCGAAAAGGACGTGTATCGCACAAACGACCTTGAAGACTTTTTCGAAATAATAATGCATGGCTCAATGATTTATGTGCTGTACACGAACCACAAAGGGAGCACCATCTTTAGACATTCATGTCAGTAGTCTCTTTAGATCGTCTACCGTATTTGAGAACCATCTGATCGGTAGATTATTACGCCTATACAGATAAGGTTGACATCGGTCAGCCGGTGGGCGTAGGTTACAGGTACACAATACTCCAAGTGTAAACCTGTGATGATGCGCAATGGATGAACGATATCGTTTAAGTGGTCCTGAGATTTGTGTGTGTAACACTGAGAAGCATGGTCACTTAAATATTCTATGAAAACATATCAAAAAATTATTCGTTACCGTTGGCTGGCAACTTGAACGACTGAGTTTGGTAGGCAAATAACGGAAAACCACACGTACGTCTGGGAGTAGAGGGCTTCTGGACGACAAATGGAGTACAAACATCTCCCTAACTACCAGATTTGCAAGCTGTCGTATCTCACCAGAGGGCAGGCACTAAGATTTCACTTACAAAATGGACAGTGTGAAACTGATGACCCTTAATACTTTTTTAGGCGCAATGGAACAGAAATATGAACATTACATGAGTTCGTCACTAAGAGCGGCAGTTAATCCATCCATTAATAAACATAGCCAAAACAAAGTGTACACGCAGACAATTTAGTGTAAATTATAAACAAGGCTGATAGTATAAACACCACGGAAATATCACGGTAAGGCGACCTGTTCGTAAAAACTACTAGGCGTTCACGGCCGACTGCGTATCTTATAGTCAACCAATCAACCGTGGAATTGAAGGTCGTTACAGTTGTTGACTGAGAATAAATACTTCAATAGTTCAAGCGGACGTCCAGTAAGCAAAAGGATGTGGTTCTCAGTTGCAAAATGTTTAACCTTTTGCCTGACAGTATGCCTGTTCTCTAAATTATCTACGCAACACTCGGAAACTTTAAATGAGGTAAGCGGTTCCTTAAACAATATTGATTAAAATGTCTTTAGTATGCACTTATTGTTTATTACGTTAGCATAAGTTATATGGCTGCTTTAACGGTCACACTAAGTTGTATAATCATTTTAACATCGTCAACACGTTGTGCCACAGAGTTGGTCGTGAGAAGCCAGAGGCACGGATACAGTTCCTTGTGTGTTAACGGGTAGCTAAATTTCAAACTCCGGAAATTTGAGTAGTTGTGTGATATAACTATGAAAAAGGCTCAGATACCGCAGTACGAGTAAGTGTATCATGTGAGCGCGTGGCGGTCAGCCAGATGGTTGTTGTCCTCAACAGCATTGATTAGCCCCATGATCCCTGTAAGATCGAACTCCGACTCAGTTAGGGCAAGCTCTCTGATCTGTAATCGCATTTTGGGGTTGGCCTATCAAAGGTTCTTGTTCTCTACAGAACCTTCACTTGGCCCGACGAAAGTGGTGCCCTTAGGTTGATGGTTCGTCTTGAAGATGTTCCAAGGGTAACAACAGCATATCTGAATCGATAGTAATATCAGTTTATTCCACACGTACTGTTTCGCTACAGGACCGTTCAGTGAAGTCTTCACAAAACTGGGTTTTAATTTCAGTTCGTCCCCAATGCTTTGCTTTCAGATTCGAAATACATTCGACTCGATTTACGCACAGACTTTATATGAGAAATTTAAACAAAACTACAACAAACATTATTCACCTGAAGGTAAACAATGTTCATGTGCTTTGCAATAAACAAACCAAACCACCATCTAGAGGACCACGATCGATTCAGAATATTCAACCGAAATCGAATTATGGCACAAATCTATCAAATTTTGACTGGACCTGATGTGGAATTTGGGATCACACGTTTTTCCGATTTGACTGGTAAACTGTTCCTTGTTTTTTGATTTTTAAAACAAACCGCGATGGTTGAACGAAGTCAGTGAATATTCCATTTATTGTATTTAGACTCTTGACGCAGTTACTGGCTGATTAAATGATTTATTGGAAATTTAATGACTTAGTTGATTACCATTCCTATTAGTTTAGAGGGTAATGTTAACCAGCACGATTTTGCAAGGAACGTTTGAGTCAAATCTTGCCCTTTTTCCTTATTTATTAATTATCATTTTCCTTTCTATCCCAGTCACATTTGCATCTTCTGCCATCCTACTTATATGAACAGACCAATAGAATATGTAGGTCACGTGATTTTAATGGAAGTAAAAGTCCGTACCTTGTGATCATATGCGGACATGTAACTAGATACAAATGTCAAACACACAAATAGGTCTGGGTATATGAAGACAGCGGCCAACCGGTTAAATATGATCATACATGAGAATGAAGATCAAATTCAAAAGGCTTGGCGTGAGAAAATAGTTTGAAAGTGCAACCATCCTGTTCCATTTAAAATGCAGTTAAAATAGTACTTAAATGGATAAGTAGTTTGGAATTCCAGGCCTGTGGGAATCATTGGTCGATGGTGACATAAATAGGTGCCTAACTATCACCACATCAAAAACGCACAACATTGAAAAGTTGTATGGTATGTAAACCAGACCTAGTACGATCAATTGGTCAAGGTTTTTGACAACTACTGTTTAGATAAACATTCATGCAGTTCCGATGTAACAGTATAAAATGACAGATGGCTAGAGACTGTTACACAGTGTATTCGAACAAAAAGAGTGATTTCGTGTATCCAAGTAGATGTTAAAGGACGACGCTTGGTTTCATGCGTAATGATGAGATATTTTATCCAAACATGATATCGGATTAAGGTCGGTGACATGTTTCGATCAACCAGAAATGCGTCCTCCTGTTTGTTGAGGTCCTGAATGTTAAACGCCATAATATTTGTTTGTTTGTTCACGTAACATGTTGGTACTGCAGACACTGCTATGGTAACTACCGTAAAAATAATCAACTGATTCACCTCTTTTCGTCCAAAAATTCCCATTTCATTTACCTGCATCATCTCTCAGATTAGAACTTTCACTCTGTGAGCCTTTATTTCGATGTTTCCACTTAGCCACACATTAATATATGGCAGTGCTGTATGAAAGTGTTCTTCTGAGCAAGTCACACTGTATACGTCCACACATTCAACATAAGTTCATAGGTTTCCAATGGGTAGAGAAGAGGTCTTTTCTTGCGTGTTCTTGTGAGAATTTAATTTTGTTCATTACCCTCCAAACTTAGTGAATAGTGAATAGCTATCAACAAATGAATTGTAAGCAAAACAATTGGCGTACGGTCACGTTAGCGTTGAGCAAATAGTCGTAACCATTCAGCATTCTGACAGATACGCACATTCTGAAGGCCAGTAGATTAGGTCAATACACTGAGATTTTATACATTCCAGTTGATTCAGTTGTAACTAGAGACATGGGCATTTGCGTACCTGTGAGTCAACAGTTATTGTGACACTAACAGCTCATCTAACAACCTGACCGAATCAAACCGTCTGCATGAAATTCTGACCGCATAGTAATTGGCATTATCCTGTAACTGGAGGTTTTTTAATCAACTCCACTAGTGAAATTACGACCGCATCTAATATGACGAAAATTATGCAGTGGTCAACATGTCTGCCTGATGAAACCCTGGACTGAAGTTCAACTCTCCGTCTTGTCAAGGTTATGCACATGCTGACGGGCTTTAACAAGAGCAAACCTGGCGTCTGAGACTTTTGTGATAGTGGCCAGCTGAAGAGCATAGGGGAATGCAAAACTGGTAAACATATGTGAGTGACGTTCAATTTATATTGACCAATATCCCCTACTAGTTACCAGTGATTGAAATAAGTTTGAGCAAATTTTAAGACTTATGTGATTTCAACTTGGAGAGAAAATCTTAGTCGTGGGATCGTCGATTGGAAATAACAAGACGGTTACTGCGTCGTTCTTCGAGAGGACCGGGCAATGTGAACATTACTCATAAGCGAAAGTCGTTAGGCGATCAAATGTGATAGTTCTGCTGTGTCTAACGCGAAGCCAGCGGTACAGTGATGTACACGGTGTCCTCACGAATGCTTGGCTGGAGTTCTACTCCCGGCAGTGACAAAGATATGCGATATTGAAGGCTCTGACAAGAGCGAAACTTGAGCAGATTATTTATTTCAAAGAGAGGCTGGCTGAAAAATTCACGGGAGGGTTCAAACTGCAATAAAACGTGTCACGTCTATACCGCTGAAATTGATGTACTTCGTGTTCGTACGGACGCACAACTTTGAAGTGTCCTGTCAATAATTACGCCGGAACATTCATACGATAGTTCGACTTTCCGGAACCCGAAAGAAATGCAATACCTGTATAAGAATCGGTTTAGACTAGACGTGAAGTGATGATTCAAAGCGCTGCACGTGCAGTATATGTATTCAACTACACAACTTCAGCTGGAATAAGTGCTTACCAACTGACTTAAAAATTTAACTAAGATTGGACATCTTTTCCATAACACAGAAACTGAATATGTGCGTAGTTAATCATGAGTATTTAGGTGCTAACAAATTTTTGAATAAACACTGACATTTGTTTATGTCTTCCTCCCTCGAGCCGAAGAATTTAGACGTCTCTACACTGGGTTGATCTTCGAAGAAATGGCACCAATCACAAATTCGGAGCTGAAGGTCAACTACAATCCAGTTTCACTTCCATCGGAATTCGATTGGCGTAAACTGGGAGCCGTGACTTCGGTAAAAGATCAGGGTCAATGTGGATCATGTTGGGCTTTCTCAGCATTAGGTAATGTGGAAGGTCAATGGTTCAGACGAACTGGCAAATTAATTTCATTGAGCGCACAGGTTAGTTGACACAGACATATGCACACATCTAAATTGTTTTTGAAAATGGTACTTTCTTTTCATTTCTGTGGGCTTTTGAAATGAAACTAATCTATAGTTTGATAGAATTTAGCATAAACAATATGTGCAAGCTTCCCCTGGAATTCTTTTTCTATTTTTAAGACTTCCGTCTGGGATTGTTTGTACTCTTAGGTGTAACTTACAATTGTGAAATAAACTTATCCAGAAATGGATAATCTAGAATTACTTACTCTAACTGTGAGAAATCTAAACCGTTGACGTTAGCTTGTAGATAGCTTGCCGCACATTAGTATGCCGTTTCTGCTGTCAATCTGAATTCAGTCCAGCCTTAGATGTTTCGTAATTTGATCTGTTCTAACTTATCTAATATGTCACCGTAATAAGCAGTAGTACAACTGCATTGCTCAAAAGTTTTATTAAGGAATTGGAACGAGAATTGCTTGAAAAATCCTGCTTGCATGGATCTTTTGATGGATTTCATATGACAAATTGGGTTTAATGTATAACTGAGTCTAAATGTGAAATTTTGGGACCCTCGACCAGACGTGAGTAAACCAATTACACACTTCGGCTCGTTGTTTATGTCGATGGTTGGAGTTTAGCCGAAACCAAAGTTTTTGTAATCAAGTCCTTTCTAAATTAATCTCGATGGCTTTATGGACAGTTGAGATGGGGTTAAACTTACAGTTGTGGAACGTATATGCTCTGCTGGTAACGTCTAGCAAGTGTGAAACTCGAGTCTAGTGTTGGGAAATCCTGTCTTAATCCGAGTGCTACCACTACGTGTTCAACCCGTGTCATTCAAATCCAGGAATGCTCAACAATAATTGAAGTATCAGTATCCCTGTGTAGAACACACAAAATTCAGCAGTGGAGGCGAATTCATTTTAATACGGTAAAACGATGCAGGTCTGCCTACACCATCGTGTGATAATATGACACATTTACAAATGTGAACATCGCTAATAAGTGTTGATTAACAGTTAGTTCGAAAATATCTGAAAGTCCTCAAATGACAACGCATGTCAGCGGATGGAATCATGTTGTGTGCTTGAACTTTACACATAACCAGATACGACTTCGATAACTGTCTTAGTTCACATAATCGATTTTTGAAAACCTGCTATTCGTAGCATATTTTAAGATTTCTGTTCTTTTCAGACAACAGTAATAATTGAAAATCAATGTCAGCGGTATGCGACGGAATATCACCGTTTTAAACAAATTTTTCGAAAGGCTGAGCATTCACTTCGTGTACTTTTGATGAAGTTTAACATTTGTTATTTTCTTTTATATCGACGTTGAAGAATTCCTACTAGAAATTTTATGCATGTAACCACATGCACAAATGTTCTTTTCCGTTTTTAACTAAACTGTTGATCACCATATCTTACAAGTTCCAAGATAATTGGGAGAATTCTTTGTGCTCAATTCACAGGTCAGTCAGTTCTGTTGAAGTCTTGCATGTATGTATTATTTCAAATTTTTAATTCTACCGCAACTTTTTTTATGTAAATAATGTCGTTGAGACGTGATATCTATTACCTGAAGTCAAAACGACACGGTTAGTATTGTATAACTTGATTTACTACCGTAACCAAAACTAACATGCTTACCTGTTTCATCAAGTGACCTAATAGAAATGATGAACACTTACAATTGGAAGTGAAAAAGTGTTTTGTCGAACAGTCTGTTTTCGGTTATTCCTCATCGGGAAAATTACATAACATTTTTTATATCATCATGGTTGTAAAGCGAGCAAAATCAAAGGCAATTAGTCACAAAAAATTACATCACGCGGTTGTGAATTGGAAGGCAATTAGATGACAAAATTGACCCCCGGAGATGTCGAGTCAGTAACGGGAGGCCATGGTATCTGTAGGGCTTGTACAAATTTCTTCCGAGCGCACAACTGTGGATTGCGTAACTTAATTCCGATCGCCTCCGCGGTGGCCAGAATACTAAATTTGACTCCTCTGGATTGATGACTGGGCAAGCGGTAAATGGGTTGGTAAGCTACTTCTGGTGAGATTTGGCAAAATACGCTAATGTTGTCTGAGTATTCACTAAAAATTATTGTCTACTACAATGAGGAGAATGAAACTAACTGACTGTAATCGGTGAAACAATATTCGGTAATGAGTTTTCACATATTTATTCGGTATTTCTTGCATTTGTGTAGATGTGGTGAATCACATTAGTCATGTGTTCTGATCTAGCCGATCAGGATTGAGTGCACCTATATGTGAAAACATTACCATTCAAACACGGATTTACTGACAACTTTATGAGTAACAAGACGAATATCTAAAATTTACATGAGATCCAATTGGGCTTCGACTGGATTCCAACCAGCGACAGAAGCAACATACCCAAACACAACAAGCGCTCTAGTAACTGACCTATAATGTCAAGCCAATAGCTCGGAAAATTCAAACTCGCCCTCAGTTACCCTCACAATTTACTGTATCATCTGAAATCCACCATCCACGATCTTAAACTAATACAAATCTCCGTGTTTATGTGATTGTTTCCGAGTTATCCTATCCACCCGCTCGCCATCGCTTGACGGCACACAATTTGCATAGAAATGGAGATCAGAATATTGAATGCAGCATGCTGCCAGAGTGACTTCGAAAAGTGTTGAAATAAACTTCTGTACAAAATGGAATTGGGGAAAGTTAGAATACTGTACAACAATGACAATCCACTGATATCGATAATTCATCAATTCGTCAACCAGTTGAACACTCGGGAATCTGTTTTTGTCTAAACAATTTGAATTGTTCTCCGTATTATAATAGTCTGAATTGCACGTGCACGTGCGTGAGGTAACTCGTGGTCCAAATTCCTTGAGCGATACTTCAGTTTTCTGTAAAAACAGCCACAGTGACTGTAGTGCAGTTATGGCAGTGTAAGGTGGACGGATACTAGTTTGAAAAACAGCCTACCTCATTACAATGAGAGCATTTATTAAACGTGTATGCTGGGATGAAAGACTACAAGCTGATGAAAACTGCTCAGAAGTAGCTCGTTTTGAAACTGGGTGATTGTGTCAAACAATTTGCCTCAACTGCGCCACGGTAATTTGTGTTAATTTTCGAATTATCGCCAACAGAAGGACACGGTAGTGTTTTTTTTAATATGTTCTACAGTCCACTGACGGAGACGACCAACATCCCTTAGGTAATTCGTATTTACAGTTCATAGTACAGCGGGTGTTGTGCGTAGACAATAGGGGCTCGCACGAAACCTGAGCGTTATTAGTAATGGATGAAGTGAATAGTATTAGACAACACAAGAAATATTATGAGCAAACCTAAAAAAACCGACTGGAGGGCTACAGTGACAGAGTTCACTGTTTGCTTATTACCTTTTCTAGATATCCGTGCTTAACTAAAGAAACTCTGAGTAAGTTTTCTGAGATATACACCAACCTCAAATTTTTGATCAATGGTTCATCAAAAAAAAGAATGATAAATGTAATTAGTCATGTTTTTGGTTAGACCGTATTGAATTAAAACCAGAGGAAGTACAAATTTCGTGACGTTTTGATTCTCCAGCACAGTCTTTATCAAGAGATTTAAATCAATAAAATTACTGTACACGAGCTTCATAAAAAGGTAGACTTTGACCAGTGTATTGTGTTGAAAAGTGAATTCCGTAAACACTAAGAAAATTAACTGGCAGAAGCTCTGCCAACAGCAAATCATCCTAAGAAGTGACTCGATTGGATGGTTTTGAACTGTCAGTAGTCTGACACAATCTATTGAGTAAATCACATTGAAATTATGCGAAAACGATTCGCCATATCCTCGTCACTCATCCTATCTTGAATGGTCTACACGCACCCAAACGTAGTCATGTTAAAACGCACATATTAACTTTCCAATCCTATACGCAACGAGGCTGTTCATTGACGAATAGTAGGGGATTGTGGTGTAATTATAGATTAAACATCACCCACAATTGATCGCAGCTTTCGCATTCCAATAGACTTTCCAGTCGGCCCCTTTCGAAAAGAAGCACTAGGCTCGAGGTTCGCTCTCATTAGAGCTCGTCAGTAGTGCATATCCTTGACACGTCCGGGACTAGAACTCCGGTCACGCTTTCATGAGGCAACCGTGTTTACCACTACGCCATTGATCTCACTGACGAACTCTAAAGAGAGTGAAACTCGAGTCTAGTGCTTCTCTTCGAAAGTGGCGGACTGGAAAGTTTGTGGGAATGCGACAGCTACAATCAATTGTGGGTGATGTTCAGTCTATATGAGCTGTTCACGTTGCGACCTCAAGTGACTCATCCTGTTGCTAGTCCTTTTGCATGTTGCATGTCAGACACGTGCCACTTGATGGCTACATCCTGTGAAACCTGTATATCGTAATTTTGCTAAGTTGAATCACATAACGAAAGCTTCTCGAGAAGGTCGAAAGGGTGTAAAATCTATAACGTCTTTGGTTTTCAAACACTGTGGCTTAAACAAAGAATAACTTAATTATGACTATTCACACAGTATATTCTGTCACACTCGTTTTGTTTGCGGTTCGGAAGCAGTAACCGAAGTAATTTTCCGATTTGATTCACTGTTCAGGCATAAACTTATACAGGACGTCGAAGTGAAATTTCACAACAATCTGACTATTGAAACGTTCTCCATAGGTTTAATTCATTTAGATCTTTTTGCGTTTTACTTTTTATATCCAGTATAATAAATAACTAATTTATTCTGATATGATGAATGAACTATTCATTTCTATAATTGTGTTTTCTGACAGTAGTGTGGTTAGGCAAGAAGTGGTATTATACTTACGTTATCATACCAGTTATTTATAACGTAATACTCATTAGGATCTAGTCAGTTAATCGGTGCTTGTCAACTGCTCGCAACCAGATAGAAGAAATGGTTCAATCTACTACCATACATTAGAATGAATGAAGTGGTAAATGATTCATACTATCATTGAAATGTTAAATTAGACTGATTATAATGTTGATTATGAAAGGATTAGATTGAATGAGTTTTCGATGAGAAATCAACGATCAGTTTACGCAACACCGCAGACAATCAAAGTGGACACTCATACGGACTGGCATCTCAACTAAGTGATTAATCAAGATGACATTTACGCGTACTTGTATAAGGTAAGTTGTATCCAACATTGATTTAAACAAGCGGCAAGAGGAGTCAAATCAACTTAAAGGGTGAGCTAAAAGTTCGGGGTCAATCAAATTCTTCCTCCTTACTGGTCTTTCCTATCAATAAAAGCATCCATGAAAACCCGATGTAATTGATAGTACTTAGTGTCATTAATCGTTTTTTTCGAATAAGTAAATACTCACCACTGCGAACCCTGATCATTGAATTATATCAGGGGGCCTGGGTGAACATCTTGCTCCCAGAGTAGGTCTTCAGTCTTGCACTCTATGCGTTTCACATGCAGTGGTATTTCTACGTTTCCGCTGATTTGATGATTACGTGAAACCACCGTCAGACTTCTATTGACTCATCCTTTGTCATCAAATATCTCGATAGGCCATCTCGAGCTCATGAAGTAGCGGTTTCCTGACTTATAATTATACGTCCATTGCAGCAACTGGTCGATTGTGATCGCAAGGATCACGGTTGTCAAGGTGGTTTAATGGATCAGGCATTCAAGTCTATCAAATCGATGGGAGGTATTCAGTCTGACAAGAGTTATCCATATCATGCACGCAGAAGTCAGTGCCGTTTCGATCGGAAAAATACAGTGGCTTACGTGAACGGATCATTGCGACTACCAGAGAACGAATACCAACTGGCCGAGTGGCTTCAAAGTAATGGCCCAATAAGCGTGGGGATCAACGCAGATATGTTGCAGGTATGCTGACCTGTTCAACCATTAGCAGTAAGATTTGGTCACTTTATAAATTAAATTTAGCTGTTTTTTATTGGAAACACATTTTCTGCTTCGTCTGACTAACACTGACTGTAATATGTGTTGTTGTGAGATATTATACCAAACCATCACTAGGGTCATTTTCTCATATCTAATGATCAGGCAAGCCAAAAATATATAAGCTTACCTTGATTCCCACCCACTATATACAATTTCTAGTTAGCTGACCATAACTTCAAAATCTATTATTTTTTGGGATTCATTCTTGCATTCGATTCTGTTCTGACAAAGAATGCGTAGTGACAGTAATTCGATACATGTTTTATTGATTGTTTCACCAAAATCTTCACAAAGGTAGTTTTAGAAACTTTTCCATGTGATTACGCTGTTTTCAATTAGAAGGATTATACGACAAATTGGTTACGTTAACTGGAGCCTTTCACTGGTTAGAACGCACCTGCGATTAGTCTATCAGTTAGTCCCGCTGCATCTGATGGTGAGGTTTCATCGAGACGAGATCACTGAAAATGTGGAGTCGCCCCATCTCACAAGACCGTCTTCCTCACTATGAAATCCGTTACAACCAGTTTTTTTTTATCGAACCAGCTAACTTCTCTAGAAAGCAGTAGAATTGCCTGTGAAGCAAGAGCAATGTTTGCAGCACAATCATAAGGACACCGCGGTGATTTCAGACTATGAGACAATTGTAAATAGTCGGATCACTGTCATATCACTAAGGCACTTGTGATTGGCACATCATTTCCATTTTTTAACCTAGACCATACCACGAGGAAATGAAATGACTGGTTTCGAAGAAAATAGGATTTCAACATTCATCCCGACATGGCTGACTGTATTAAAGCTTCCCGGAATACAGCAGAATCCTAGACATGTTGTCACACACTGTTTAAAAAGACCAAAGAAAGTAGTGCAAATGATGCAAAAGGAATGATGAGTTGTTTTTAAAATGTGAGATAAACGACGAGTACTACAATTATTTTCAGAAGCAACAATGCATAACTCAACTCAACTCAACTCAAGTTAAGCTCGATATCCTATCAAAAGAATGTTGTCATTGATTTTACATAAAAGCTCTATGAGTCAGGTATGAACAAGTGAATGTAAACGTCGTAGCATTGGCAGTTGATAAAGCTAAACTTATTACGGCTGTAAATCATGTTTCGTTGACTCTTCCAATGGATTTCGTTTGCTATGGATGATGATTAACAAACAATATCTGAACGAATCTGGTGTATGGAGATCCTACTAACACGCGCATCATAAGATGTGTTACAGTCTATGAATTGGCGACGAATCTGGTCTAGCAAATTGCAAACAAAACGTTCATTTTTATTTTCGGATACTTGAAGGATAGCTTTTCAACATCATCTTCTCAAAATAGCAAGGAAGGACAATACCTTGATTAGTGGGTCATAAATCACTAAAGCATGGCGGTTTCTTAGACAGCCTAAGTTACTGAACAACTTGGTATACAGTCTTGATTGCAATATCAACTTGTGGTTAGCTGGTCAACTTTATGAAGATGCCAGTTGGTTATTCATCTTGATTCCTGAATTGATGATTATTTTAAGATAGGCGGAGAAGTTTAAGTTCCAACATACTTCGAACACTGATTGGAAGTCCGTACAACAAAGCAAGGAGGTGAAATAGCACAAAATGTCACACTACTTAGTCACAGATAGATGACACAGATGTCAGTCATATAACTTTGTCGTAACAGTTTTCTATAATTTTTCTAAGGGCTTTCTACATGAAATTCAACTTAACATTTTTCTGATAAGTAGTTCGGCAGATCTGATAATTTCGAAGAGATCCATTTGCGAAAAATCTGGACTTCGGCTGGATTCGAACCACCGACAGAAACATCATGCCCAAACGCGGCAAGAGCTCTACCAGCTGACCTACGAAGTCATCAATAAAATTGACTGTTTCTGGCCTGATTTTTAGGAATCTATGTCCCCAAAGTATGCGGTGGCGGTATAAGTCTTTTACGAGTTGAATAGAAGACGTTAGGGAAATTAATGACCAACAATACGAGAAAAATACAAAACGACTCAATCGTTTGTTCTATATTTGATTCGCTTAACACTTACTGAACCAAACAGAACAAATGTTGACATATCCTTAGGTATAGCTAACATGTTTATAAGCTACCCGATTACGGAAAAGTTGAGTCACCATCGGAAGTGAACTAGCTATACAAGCAGTATGATCAAGTAGGTTAAGTGGTCTACTGGCACAACCCGTAAAATTTGTATCAGGGTTTCTTTTAAATTACTAACTCCACCACACTACTTAGAAGTAATAACTATTGTGTGCTAAAGAAATGGTGTTGAACAAAAGACCAAATTACGCTTGAACACTTGTATAGAACTTTAGCACAAACTGTGGCTTCTTTTTCCCTTCAGACTCTAGTCCATCTACACTGTCTTGTGTTATGACTTAAAGATACTTTCGAATAGTTAAACATCCTAACAACAGTGGTGTACATTTGTATATATAACGAAAAACAGATTTCACATGGTTGTCCTGAGTTGTGAATATCCTTCTCCATCTGTGAATCAGGATTTTGTTGTTCAAAGCTATTGTTGTATCTGTTGAAGTTCGTCTGACACGTTTTTCATCTTTTGTCTGGTATAATGCGGAACAATAAACCCGTTGAGGTATGTTAGGTTTGTTTGTAGAAAGCCGATCCTAAATTTGCCTCTATTTGTCCTTGATGTGTGCAGTAAACGATCATAACGAATCTTGTACCCTAACTGTACATACAGTGTTTACTTTCTTCCTTTTTATAACTATCGTTATTTACCTGATAAAAATTCCTACTTGGTATTACTTAACGTGTTCTCATCTTCATCTATGTCCGATTGTTTTAATGAGGTCACTTTCAGTTGACTGGTTGCTATTTGCGGGACTCGTGTTTGCTAACCCCATTCTGAACTCCTTTGCTAGATAATATGTATACCTGGTTGTTTCACATTCAAGATGGAACAGTATCATTGTTGCAAATTTATCAAACAGTAGTATATAAATTCCAATCCTTTCTGATAGCCTTTTCCTACGTATTTTGTACTTGGAAGATAGTCCCAATTGTCCCGATTGTTTGAATAGGCCGTAGTGGAATTTAGTCAAAACAGAGAGAAGACATATATCGCGAGATGTTAACATTTCGATTTATTCTCATCAGTCGCCAACGTAAAACTAGCAATTTTTATACAGACTGCGTATAGCAAAAACAATTGAACGAACCAACCACATAGTTCTGACCTTTCACGTTCTAATAGTTCAATCAATTCCATGACAAGGATATTGATTACGTCAACGCCTTCTGTGCACACAAAACTGGCCGATGTTGTCTGATGAGTACTGCCT
>JTDE01002949.1:34875-46748 GCA_014338405.1 Paragonimus skrjabini miyazakii | reverse complement strand
TACTATTACATATTTCAAACTATCGCATATAACTACCCTAATGTGGTACGTGAAACTAACCCACTTTACTCAATGAAACAGCTAGTGCTTTAAAATTTCGTAACCAAGTCATTTCTTATCCAGTAGACGATTTTGCTTCAATTTTGGTGGTCTCAGTTAATAATGTTTTGCGCAGAAAACGTTCAGGTGATATGCGCCGCATGTGACTTAAACATTGTAGATTGTACAAACTAATTGGTTAACTAATTGACAGTCGTAAAATTAAAGTTATTTACAATTTGATAATGAACAAAGACAATAGAAATACATATGCGACACACAAGTTACAATGTACCGGATATTCATGTTTAGCAAAACTAGATAAAACGTCTAAACCTATCACAATCCTGAGGGTAGAGTAGAAATGATCTGAATTGTTTTGAAGCACCGGTTGAATCAGTGGAAGCTTTCAGAGTACGGCAGATTTGGGATAATATGAGAATATTACCTAACCTGTAATTCGTTTGCTACATGAGGCTGTACAAGCCTAGAAGTTAGAAATCCGCTCTTGTAGGTCATATACGGTTTAGCGTGTGTGGCAGTGCCAAAGCAGGATATTTTGTTCAGCGTGCTTTGTAGCACCGAGTATGTACTTCTCTAGATACGTAACACATTAACGCGTGATAGGACCTGTGTAGACCTTGTGACAGTGCTTGCGACTAAGAGCCATGTCAAACAATGGACAAGGTGTTGAGTTGGTGGTACCGGCACTGGCGTCGTTGACAGAGCTGTAATCACTGATCCTGTAGGCGTTGATTATCAGTTGCTGTGTGGAACGTTTACTTTCAGGTGGTCTGTCGGGTGTTGATCCAACAAACGTAAACGATTTTAGAGTTTACACTATTCCTTAAAATGTGTGCCAAAACGTTATCTGCGTCGAAACGTGTTGCAATATTAAATACGTGTTAGGGAGATTAGTCGCTTGAATCCGTATGTGATAAATTCAACAGGTTACTTAAGAGGTATATACAGAAAAGGGTATTGGAAGTGTGGTGGTAGAGTTAATATGGCAGTTTGAGTGAATTAGCAACGGCTTGTCAGTTGTCGTCATTGAAACCCCTATAACCGCGTATCCCCAACTTTCCGAAAAACGCGCTGGCGAACGGCCGGGTTGCCCGCGCGATCATTTCAGTTGGTGTCAGCTGGTTGGCAAAGACAGTGATGGTCAAACACAACAAGTCCGTTGATAGTTTGGTTACAAACAGGCTGGGTTTCAGAACTATCGGATAAAACAGAATCCACAAAAACATTGTATATCCTTCCTTAGGAATAAATGCCGGACGTGTATTCGACGCACTGATGACTCAGATTGGCAAATATTGCACGTCATTGTTATACTTGGTGCCCCCTTCTCCCAATCAGACCTGGTCTCAGATACACCATGTAGTTGTCAGTTAAAGCTGGCGTGGGTCGATTTAGAACCCTCGTTCTTACTGAAGCACATACCTGGATTCGGATCACATGTTGGTACGTTGTTGTTTCGTTCTTACTTCTGCTGGGCGACAACCCCACCGACAGCAACGACTGGCTGTTGCCAAACTGGCTATACCATTGATAAAGCATGAGTACCAAACCAGTTTAAAAAGCTACCTTAGTAGTTCGCCCTCCGAAGATGGTGATAGCTGCTGGACGGAGATCTCTCAGGCCATTCGTGAAGTAGGTACTGTAGCATACGGCATGGCGGTACATGGACTGAATAAAAAGTTGAATCGCGGAGAAATCCCTGAAGTTGTTGGAGGCCAGACGGAATATTCTTCCTGACAGTTCATATAACAAGTCTAGAAGAGATATCCGTATGGAGCTGAAACGTAGTCTGAAGGTTGATCGTGAGGATTGGTTGGCGGAAAAAGTTAAGGATATGGAGACCTTTTTTACTTTAGGGAACATCGGCAGACTCTTTAAGCTGATCCGTGCCACTGGCCCCAGGCGACTGTCTATCAGTGATGCTATCAGCAAAACAGATGGCACACTAATCTATAATAAATTTAGAAGGTTAGAACGTTGGGCGGAACACTTTGGGGGTCAATTTAGTTGGCCTCCTGTCTCTACTGTGTTGGCGCCATAAACCTGTGATGTAGCACCCTGGTCGACATATCTAGGAACATCTACTAGTGTTGTGAGCCAAAAACGCTGATGGCAAAGGGGTATTTGTTCAAGAAGGCAACACATGCATTAAGCGTTTAAACAGGACAACAAACAAGTACACTCATTTGCATGCGGTACTCGGCTCAGACGGCCTCGGTTGCCACAGACGTCAATCCTCAGTTCCTTTACGCAGCAAGAACCATTTTGTATGATGCTGCACTCCGGTGTTTCCTTCTGTCTTTTTCCTGCGGCTATTTCAATGTGAAAATGTATGCTCTGGTCCTACTACTGAATAGCAGTCGTGTGACTAGTATATTACGATCGTTTATCCTCATTACACTAGGACTGAGGTCCACAATTGCATTTCGCCTCTCAATCGTAATAGGGCTGCTGGTCTAGATGATCTCGTGCCGGCACCTCCAAAAAAAGGTGAGGAGGCGGTAGTAGAGGCTGTGACTCAATTGTTTCAGCCAGTGCGGACGACGGAGTCCATCCCATCATGTTGGGGTCACGCGATAATAGTTTACATATCTGAGAAAGGTATCAAGGGCTCTTTCGAAAACCATAGGGGGAATTAGTTTGACCCCAGTGATTACTAGGGTTCTGCTATCCACTATACCCCGCCGACTCAGTGTAGTTGGGAAAGCAAACATTAAGAACAGGCAGGGTCTCGCCCTGGTTGATAATGCATAGGACAAATTTTTACCCTTCGTCAAATTTTGGAACAACGTCATGTGTACCGCCGGCCAACAATCGCCGTATTTCTCGACTATAAAGATGGGTTCGATCTAGTGGATCGATCTACACTTTTAGAGTCGCTTAAATGCAAGGGTGTACCGACCAAGTTCAGGAACATACTGTCCATGCTTTATTCCCATACTTCAGCTCAGGTTGGGGTTTACGGTTAATTGTCTGACAGTTTTAACACAAGGTGCGGCGTACGTCAAGGCTGTCTGCTTTCACCATTTTTGCTCAATTTCGTCATAGACGAAATAACGGAGTTTATTAGGGCAGAAAGAAGATATATATTGCCATATGTTAACACTTCGTTCACTCTCATCAGTCGCAAACGTAAAACATGCAAGTTAAATACATCATACAAATAAGAACAGACAGGGAATTAGACATGCATACAAGTACACCAACTATTATATAATCACGACCATGGCAACCCGATACGTTGCTTCAACAACATTTTTGCACATAACGTCGGCTGGTAAGTTCGGATGAGCATCGCTTCACAGAAAGCTAACAGCTTCGGGTTTTGATTGCGCAACAGTATCTTGAGTGAATTTATTGGGTCAACTTGGTGACCTGTTGTCATAAGGTGTTTGGCGATCGATGACGTTGGGTTTCGACCCGTCAGCGCAACGAGTTGAGGCTGGTGCGTCATCTGTTGTTTCAACCACTTCGGAATGTGTTCGGCGACTGACTGAGATAGTTGTCGATCTGTTCTGCCTATGTGAACGTTACTGCAACTGCAAGTGAACTGGTAAACAACATGGGAGTCAGAAGAGTTTGGCAAGCCACATTCGCGATTGCGGAGAACTAGTCCTCTGGTGGTTTGAAATAAGCGCAACTGCGCAGCCGCACACGTTTGAGCCAGAGCAGACATTAATTTGTGCTTTATGTCATTGGCTCAATGGTCACCTATGAATGGCAATAGTAGGAAAACATCGTTCTATTTAGCTGTCAGTATTGACTCGTTGCTCTTCTTCACCGTATTATGTGCCCCGATGAAGTTGTCAGGGCATCCATTTGCCAGTAAAGTTTGTCTCAGCAACTCCTCTTCTGTCTACAGAGTATTCGGGGTAAAAATACACCTGGCTCTATGAAACAGTGTTTTAACCAAACCCCGTTTGTATGCAATAGGAGCAAAGCTGGAAAACTAAATATATTGACCACCCCATGTCGTTTTGCGGCGAACTGAGCGCTGTAACGTGTCGTCCGCCTGTCCAGTAATCAGTACATCCAAAAAAGGCAAACTATTGTTCAAGTCAACATCGTGAGAAAAAAATAGTTTGGGGTGAATATTATTAAGAAAGTTGAAAAACAAGTCAAAATAAATAAAGTCAGTAGAAAGTAAAATATCATCAACGTATCTTTTGTGCAATAACGATTCAGCTATATAAGCCGGCATTTGCCGCTGAATCACTCCTAAGAAGATGTCCGCTAGTGTTGGGTCCAACGGATTACCCATAGCCACACCGTCTATATGTTTGTAAGCAAGTCCCTCAAAATTGAAACGAATGTTTTCTGTACATAACACAATAAGATCTTTGAGGTGTTCAAGTGGAACACCTAAATCACAGTTTTGACTGGAGATAAAGTCACATAAAAAATCAACTGTCTTACAAAGGGGAACATTTGCAAAAAGAACATCAACACCCACGAAATACATTCGAAGGAGTTTTTCAAATGATGTGGAGATAAAACTTTACGGATGGGATCCAAAATGTTTGCTAGCCAACGAGAAACTTTATGGTAAACAGAATTGTTCATGCACAAGATCGGACGTAGAGGTATACCATCCTTGTGTACTTTTGGAGCACCTCTCAACAGGAGTGCTTCCATGCCAACTGGTTTTAACTGTCTATACTGAGCTGCAGATATGTGTCCATGTAACAACAGTATCTGAAGTTATCGTGCAATTTGCTCCTCCAACAATATATTGTCTTCTGCTGTCTGGTCCACTTTGAACTTTCTCTGGTCTTCCAAAATAGTGTTCATTTTCTTAGATACTTGTCCTTGGTCATGACGACTACACCAGAGCCTTTATCCGGTTTGAGGAATACCAGATGTTGCACGTTTCTTGGTTCCTTCATGGCCCGATAGTGTTCCTGCTTTAGACAACACTATTGGCGAATGGGCGCCAACAAAACTGGTTGGAGGCATTCATCAATTTTGCAAGGAGCCAGCCTTCCTTATCAGAAGATGTAGGCAAATGTTTCTTCATTTGGTGGTACATTTATTCAAATTAGACTTCCGTGTTGAACTTATTAACATTCTTGGGTGGTATTTTGAACTTCATTCCAAGTAGGAGGACTTCCAACTGAGTCTAGGTGAACTGAGTGGACGAAAGGTTGAGCACATTTTTGAAACCATCACCAAGAAATACGCTCATTTCGAATGGTCGTGAAAGAGAGCGACGAGTTCTACATCTAGTTATATCAAGAGTGTCTCTACTAAAGCTCTCATACTTCATTTGTGCTATGTCCTTGTTGTTGCTGAACAGATCAGCTAATCGTATGTTCAATCACGCGACTCGAACTGAGAATACAAACTAATCTTGACGGAATGTTTATCGACTGGAAAACACGTTGGGATATGAACGCTCAGAGTGATGCGATAAAATGATTAGTCCACAGTAACAAAGCTCCAATGGTGAGCTACAATGTAAATGGAAAACAATGTGAAGGTGCGGTAAATGAATGCAATTGTTTGTTTGGTGGCTGTCGACCTAACAATTCGGCAAACTAATGACAAACCACTAAGAACTCCAGCGAAGCGATGTTGGGTTTTCACGAACTTGTTAGTCTTTTCATGAATGGCATTGATATACGAGCATGTAAGTCTCACGAGATTGATGTTGTTTCTCGGTAACTTCTCCTTAGACAGCAATTTGACAAACGACTTCGGAAATTGACCTGATCGGATACATTCCTCATAGAAATCAATGCGTGTCCGTTCCACTGCTACCTTACACCGAAATACCATGCACCGAAGTAATGAAGAACTGTCTTCGGCACTCAAATGATACCGGCGTGGATCTGCTACCTGGTAGAAGACTGACTGATCTTAGTTATGTTGGCGACAAGGTGTTGCTGTTTGAGATTTTCCGAGCGGTACAAACAACTTTAAAGGTTATACGGTGTTCTGTTAACTAATTCATGATGCGCTTTGCAGCCCCAAAGTGCAAATTGCTACTGCAAGATTGCTGTAATTACGTAAATTTCATGTCAGATGATGAGACCGTGAAAATTGTTGACCATTTTGTGTACCTGGGAAGCTGTATTAGTGGCGGTGGCGGTGTAGAGAATGAAATAGAAGCGCGTATCTCTAAGGCTAATCTGGGGCACCTCTAGCGACAGAGGGATATCTCCCTGATGCTTAAAGGTCGCGTATATAAGGCGACAGTAAGAGCTGTATTACATTGCGGCAGTGGAACCTGGCCGCTCAAGGGAGAAAACGTTAACCATCTTCAGGTAGTTGACCGTCGATGTCTGCATTCGATCGCTTGCATCGGGTGGCATCAACGAATAAGCAACGAGGAGGTTAGGAAGCGGGTGTCTAGCATTAATTGTCAAACGATTTATTTCGTTCACTCCTCATATTTGCACAGGCTGAGATGGTTAGGTCATGTACTAAGGATGCCAGCTAATCGTCTGCCACACCGAGTACTCTTTGCCGACGCTGCGGCCGATTGGCATAAGGTGCAAGGTAAACAGATGATGATCTGACGTGTAGAAATGAAATCGTTCACGAAGGGTTTTGTCAATGTAGATCGGGTCGGTCTTCCGGGCTGGGGGTCTCGCGATTCAAAGAGTCGGTGACTAGAAACGTCAGGTGAAATGGTGGCTAGTCTGGTCAGCGGTGTGAATGTTGTCGTTTTTTGTCCCAGTTGTGTGCGAAGTGAGTGCATTTAATGATGGGAGGACAGTGAAAGTCTTTGGAAAGCTGCTTCATTGCTGATCAGTGCGAACCACGGAGGTATTGTTGATTATGATGATGATGAAAGATTGTTAATGCCTTTGATATCCCAGCTGGTATCTCGTCATTAGTACAGAAAGCTGATGGACTATTGTTGCCAAAGTATAAATATTAGTCACGAACTGTCACGACAGCACTCGCTCTCTGAAGTGGTACGTACTCAATAGTAGCACCTTTCAATTGTCCGATGTGTGCAACAATTTTGGGATGTTGTTTGTAATTAGACCAGTGGCGGTAACCAATAATATGGTATCTGTTCTGAGGATTCCGTCCGGTTTTACCAGATTTACTGTTTCATCATTGCAGAAAGAAGACATGACGCGACTTGTTAATATTTTGTTTACTTTCCTCGGTTGCAAACGTAAAACCCACAGGTTATATGTGACAGACAAATAGAGATAGACAGGGTATGGACACACATAAAACTACGTCACTTATTATGTTATCAACACCTTGGCATGTTTTGCGTTTGCGAATGATGAGAATAAACGAAATGTCAACATATCGCAACACATGTCTTCTTTCTGCACTGGCAAAGTCTACATCGGGTGTAGACGCAGAAAACATTTCGTGACCCGAAGTAAAATACGTCCCTCATCTAACTGTGACCTACACGTGATGTTTATCGTTAAAGACTCAAAGCTTCGCATTTTTTTGTCTCATGCGAAGCGCATGCTACAATTCCCGTTTTTAGTTGTCTCGGGTCAATCGCCATTGTTAGGAATCCACACGACGTCACATATCTGGTATCTCATAAGGTGCTATCGTCTGTACCGGATTAAGACAAGACCGACACCCCCCCAATAAATTAACATTTCCAGTGAAAAAACGTATACCGTATTCTTACGCTAAACCCACAGCCAGGCCACAGCATGATCAATCTATCAAATAAGCCACAAAGTAAGTGATTGAATCACACTCTTAATCTCGAAAACTAAAAGAAAAGCATCTGTATGTACATTTATTCACGATAGATTTATCTAAATTTCAAAACGGTAATCAGAAAGGTTAATACACATGACTTATAGGGAGACCGTTTTTGTTCATTATCAAGTTTGTATAGCAGAACACGCGGTTATAAAGTACAAGCAATATGAAAGATTGAGAAACACTTCGTTAATGATTTGCGATCCCGGTTATCACATCAAGCGTAAAATAAAAACTAGTATTTGGGTATACAGTTGTCTTGAGAAATTGGTGCTTTACGTTTGTTGAAATATGTGAAACCTGATCAACATGATCATAACCAGTAAGTACTAATGACTGACTTTGACGAATTGGAATACTTCATCTCAATGTGACTGGATACGATCGAAACAAAAATACTGTGATGGTTCTGGAAAAATAAATAGGAAGTAGTTTACTTAGCCCAACCCCAGAGCTCATTTCGACGCAGTATTAATAACAACCGAACTAAGCAAGGCAGGTAATTTATCTCTCGAACGCGATTGTACGGCTTATTGTCAACAATGTAATAGAACAATAATAATGATAATTAGGTTTAGTGACAAGCATCAGACACGACACGGTTAAACTCAGATCAAAAGGAAAACATGAGAGCACAAATAGACGGAAGTACAACACCAGGCAACACAACCTAGACAACCTCTACCACCCGAAGCATGTACCGTATCGTTGTGTAGAAACACTCTTGGTTTGCCATGTATTTCAACTATTTTGCTAGTTATTTTGACCGTTGACAGTACCGACATTGTGTGATTGCAAGTCTACATCCTTTCGTTTGTTCGACCGTCCAAGACCATAACAAGAATTTCCGACTGTTTGCCAGCCGGTTGGTTGCGCTCCACTCTTTGTTATGCTTCGCTTACAGCTGATTTTCCTAGTTTACTTACAATAAACGTCGTTGATCATTATTCGGTTTTTTGATTTAATTACTGTAGAGAATAGGCACGGTTCTAGATATAGAAATGTTTCAGTCCTGTACAGTTGAGAGATCGTCATTCCAAATTTAGACACCGCCCAAACTTGATCGTGACTTTTGCATTCAGATAAACCTTTCGGTTAGCCCACTTTAGAAGGAAGCATTAGACTAGAGTTTCACTTTTATTAGAGCACGTCGATAGTACATATCTTTGTCCTGACCAGAGTTTGCACTCCGACCCTCGTGCTTGTGAGACCAGCGTGACGAATGAATAGTCATATCCAAACACTTAAGCACAACCTTGTGTAACTTATGTTCAGCTTGTCCGATTATTTTTAAAGGAGAACGAGCAGAGTTACTCTGTTCAGTTTAGACGACAGTCCCGTGATCATGGCTTCACAGTTAGGTTGCAGTTCCTGTCCCACATGTCCTGTGTTAACTGCGCACTATAATTTTACGCCGATGATGAGAATCCTGCAGAGACAAAGTCCCTATTTGTCGACTAGTATTTTGATAGGCCACTCATATAACAAGCATACTCTAGGTTCTGAAGTTGGTTATCAGTGGGTTCTTTCACGTCTTAGCTTTAAAAGCCCATCAGGACAGTTTCCAACTTTTCGACTGATAGTTGATGGTACTTTCATGTCACTAGTCATGAAATCTGGTGCTAAAATGCGCCGAGACTGTTGATATTTTTCTTATGTGTCATTTTAACAGTGTACCATTTTCAAAAAATCTAAGACAATTTTATTTATTATAACACTGAGTAACAACACCCTGGGAGGATAGTTATCTTTAAGTGTCTAACAGAACATCAAAGATACAGTCACTTTAGTCGCAGCCCGACGAATCCCGACATATTTTTACGAATCTGTATATAAATATGTAAATGAAGAGTCAGGTTGCAGCAAACAATTTACTACGACCATTTTCAGGATTGCAAGGAAACCAGGAATGCACCGTTATTCTGGAGCTTATATAACAAAACGTGTAATTTTCTAGTAGAGTGGAACCCTGATTCATAAAGAGGATTAGAGAAACCCATTTGTGAAAAAAACATTCGATGACTTATTGAAAGAATGACTTCTGAAAATACCTAAGGCACGATTGCATGCAATCGGTATGAAAAACTTTCAAAAACCATTGAATCAACCCAGTCCTATTAATCAATAGAACTCTTGTGATGCTTTGGTGTTGGAAATGATGGCATGGGTAAAAGCGTCAATTTTAATTCAGATATGCAGTGTGTAGCTGTATAGCAGTGTTTGTATGGCATGATAAAGTATGGAAGCGGTGACAAAAACTAATGTCGCACAACTAACTCCTTGTCCTGTTAGAGAGCAATCGTTTATTTGATTTTACTAAGTAAAGTCAGTTAATGGGTATGCTGTTATCATTGATTTGCTGACCTACTTCCAAATAATTTCCAGCTTGCCTTCTGCAGTGAATTAAACTATCGTTAACTTATTCACCTGCTTGAATTTCTGTCATGTGATAGGCATCTGCCAACCAATTTGTTATCCACATAGTTTTCGGTGCCATGTCAGACTTTTCAGCATCAATTCTGCTGTAAGTCAAACTTTTCATAACAGTTACCTGCTTATTTTGTTGTTACATGGTGAGCATTTGCCAACTATGTTGATTTATTTTTAACTCTAGTTTGAGAAAGAATTTACGTTACCTTACGTTTAATCTTAAAAATACTCCCGGAATAAACGCGCAACATTACTGGAATGTGATTTATTAGATATGAATACGACTGAAAAAGCCACATGCCAGTGCCATGAAACAGTCAAGTGTGTCTTGATATTCGTGCTCATACATAATTATTGCACATACTTTGCTTTCTCAAATAGCTACGTGCTGATTAATCCTGCTGGATATTATAAGGAAGAAGAGATCGAGCGGCGGTGGATATTTTTGGTCATGCTATAATACCACATGGTCCTAACGGTTTTCAAATCCAGATCTAGATAAGATCAGAACTTTGGAAGTATCTCCTGTGGTGTTCCTATAAGTGCACGTCACTAAAACCGAAACAATAGTTGGATGCAACCAAGTAAAACTAAGTCAATTGGGCTTGTAATCATGGATCCAACTACGGGCTAACCAGTAGCACTGATACGACTGACAGTAGATCCACCGTACCGATCATGCGACAAAAAAGTAAAATAACCCAGTACAAATGGGGAATTGTACGAGCTTGAATGGATTAGGAGTTATTAGGAAGGCTTAACGATTAAAGCGAGTAAGGAGACAGATGCTAAACAATGAGCAAAGAACAAGCTGAAAAATGAAGAATATTAGACATGCTGAAAGAAGTAAAATGCAAACCAAAAACGTTAAGTTTGTTCCCGAAATCTGCAGCTAATTGCGCAAGCACTACATCGTCCGGAAGAGCATTCAAGTAGTCTACGACGCGCCGAGGTAGATGTGATTCGGCTCTCATATGATCAGACTGAGATCTGTTTAACTTCACATGGTGTCCGTGGAAAGTCAGTAGCCGTGCCACCAAAAATAGATCATAAGTCAAAACCATTGTGGTGGGTTAGTGTACGATAGGTGTGGACAAGATCACTTCATAGTTGTCGATAAAAAAGCGCATACCGTCACCGTCTGTCAGCTTTTGTAATTACGTTAGACCGTTTGAATTGTACAACAAGCGAGTGCCCTCAATTGTGGCATTGTGGTTTGATTGTTATGTGATGAGTAAATCGATAAATAAAGTTTGTTTACGGACCAGCCGTTTTCTCATTCCGATTTTCGATTTGCCTTATAGTAAAACTGGGAACCTTTGGGCATACGAACCAAGTAGAAAAGGGCTAGCTTCACGACAACGCCGTGCGGCGTGGGCGTTGCTTTACTAGTGCCAACATGCCCATTTACATTACTTTTTAAACGTAAATTTACCACCAACCGTCGACACTGGAGTTAGTGTGTTGGCGTGGATACTGCAACTTTTGTAGTGGCTGCGCATGAATCTGCCCCATTTTCAGTAATGTGGGTTACATAGCCTAAAATAACACTGTATAGTCTATTACCACTGGGAAGGCCACCTAACCATTCAGGCCCTTGTTTGAATTCCGAAAATTTACGGAAGTTTCCGTTGAATTTCATCCTATTGGTCTACTGGGTTTCTGTCACGTCCACCTGCCTA
>JTDE01002949.1:10389-20804 GCA_014338405.1 Paragonimus skrjabini miyazakii | reverse complement strand
ATTATTATTATTATTATTATTTGCCTCTATTATTGTCCGTTTTGTAATTTTCTTTCCATAATTAGTGTATTGTACAATTAACAATTTTGAGTACGATATGCGTTTCACGTTACCATGTGTATACTGATCACGCTTTTCTGAGCGTGTTTCTCACAGATGCGTTGAGAAATATACCATTATTATTATTATTATTAAATAGAACGTTTCAAAAACCTGCTGCAATCCCACCAGAAAAATTGCCGCTGCCGACTCCTGATGAGTTGGCCTGGTCATACAAGCCCCACCACTCTTCACAAGTATCCCGCTATTTCATAATGAACGTGATATTACGTTTCATGTTCTGGCCTGGGACTGCCTCTAAACCAACGTCAAAGGTTACTGAGCGATATCGAAGAGTTCAGATTCAGGTGCTTTGCTCTTAAGCCGCTGCTAGATTGAATGACGTCAACGTGGCTTCGGCAAGTTATCCTTGACTCGGCTACATTCATTCATTAGTATGGTCTATTCTGTGATGAGAGAAGAGGGGTTTCGGGAAGAGATCTGCTCTGTAGGCTGGGGGATTGCTCCGAATATCCCATGTGGAAGACATTTCTTACAGCTTGCGTCAGACATGAAGCGGCATCAAGTCCACCAGAGTCATACAAACATTTGCATATCGCTCGCCCTCTGCCACACTACGTCAACGTTTTTCTGCTGAAGGCACCTCGAAGAACTTGCTTTTCGTTAAGTGACCTGTAAATAACAGAGGTGTTCACCCAATCTGTGAACGATGCGAATGAGCCAAACAAACCAGCAACGTCGTCAGTCTGCGCTACAGCTGAAGGCCTAGGGCCCACTAACCAGGTACAAAACCGTCCGCCCTGTCTTTACTCAGTAGTTACCAGCCAACCACCACTGGATGGTTGAGTGGAGGTCCTGAATCCAGCAGGCCGTAGCAACCGTGCAGTGCCTAAGTGTAGATTCATATTCGAAGCCCTTCTGAGTTGACCCCAGAAGGTCGTACAACGAATCTTCATTCCATCTGACTTCACTCCTACGACAGAATTTCTTCAAAAGACGAACTGGCAAATTGAGGATAATTCTGTCACGGTTGACGAACGGCGGTCTGCGGTAGAGTACGATATACAGGAGGCTATTCAGCTCTCCCCCTCGGTGTTCATCCCATGTCTACTGGCATCAAGAGTGTGGACTGGACTGGGAACACGAAAATTAATCCCGCTGAAGCGCACCGTGTGAAACACCTCTTGTCTAGAAGGCACGCAACACGCGTATCTGGAAAACATTTACCGGAATCAAGTGAGCAGAGTTATGGAGGGCTGACGGAACATTCCTTTGGGTTCAGTTATCTGCTAAATACCGCAGGAACCACAAGCAAATAACAGACCTCTTGCGTCTGGTGCACAAAAATCGCACCTCTGCCTTTAGTATGGAGGCTGCGGGGACGTTGAGCAATCATCACACACGGCATCCTCATGAACGATCCTACGCCCAACTGAGATCATGTCGATGTTAATAAAGCCATGTAGTCTTCGAAATGACCTCGGCTCTCTGGCTGAATGGCGTGACGCAAATTGCTACCATTCATGGAATCAGAATGCCGGATCTAGCATATTTAATGCAATCCCTTTTATTCATGTCAAACTGTGCTATAAAAAATGATACATAAGCCCCACAACTGTAGCCTCGCGGGCCTCCTGTAGGCAGGGATATTAGAATGGTTCGAAAATTGGCTGGCCATATAAAAGAGAGACAAACTGCGTTAATCCAGAAAGTCTGCTGGTCTTATTTACACAACCTGTTGTGTCAAAAACCGTTAACGTTGAAACTAAGGTAACAGCATGTTGTTTTTGAGAGCATGCGGAATCGCAAATGCTCCGGCCGAGCAAGCAACCAATAACTGGGAATGTGTTTGCGCAAGAAAACATTGATCGGATGAAAATTTTTTATCGGACTGGGTAACAATCTTCCTATGTGGTAAATTGATGTTTTGCATCACTAGGCACGACCGTCTGCTGAAGGTACATTCATTCATAGCCCCAATAAATCATGTCACGATAATCTGCTACCTAGTGCTGTCTTGATATGATTACAAAAGAGGCAACTTTCTAAGGATGCGGGAACGCCTGTCTCGAGCCATCTAGCTACTAACTGATGGCTGTAGCACGGTAGATAAAGGGCTAAAACATCTCAAGACACATCTAAGTAACGCGATTACCAGTTTAATCCCACTACACACTACGCCTCGTCTGTGAATCGTCCTGGCTCAACCTCCAACCAAGAGTCTGATCAAAGAGAAGCAGGTCTTGTGCGATGCGTTTCTTCTTTAAACAGGTGGTGTCTCACCTGGTACACAAACGTTGTAGTCGATGCACTATAACATACGCTCCGGCCATAGGGGCCGCCGAGTGCCACGTACAAGATTCGTTGTTGACCATTCTAAGGGAGCGTTCCAAAATATGGATTGCATGACCAGGACAAAAAGTGTTATATCATTAGTCACGGGACCTTCAGGACTCTCTCCTTCTAAGTTCGAGGCAGTAGAGAAGCTGCATGCCTTTTTGACATCTGTCGTCAGCAATTCGACCGAAACAGACCCATGCACCACAACCTTCAAACCCAACTGTTCTTCGGACTTCTCCCATAACCTCGCACAAGCTAACGTACACACCAAGTTATTGCTGCTACGTGATGATGTCACTAAGGCGTGACGGGGTATCCCCACCCAAGCCGAAGGAATGTGCAAACGGTCTGGCAAAACCGCTTGCTAGTTTGTTTCAGCACTCATTTTTTTGTTTGTAGTCCGGCCACTTGGAGGCACGTCATCATTTCTGTCGTCTATAAGGGCGGGAAAAGAACAAACGCCAGCCACCTCAGACTGACTAGTCTACCGCCAAGCATGTCAAAAGTACTGAAGAGCATATTGAATTATCTCGTGAAGGATAACTGGAATACTCACTCACTGTTGGCACAGGAACGTCACAGCTCCATAAGTGGCCATATGCACAGCCAACCAACTGATTGCAGATGACTCGTGGACAGAAGCTGCCAAAGAACGCGCCTCAGTTGATGCCATGTTCTCAGATTTCAAGAATGCGTTTGATAAACTTAATGGACAAGTTGAACAATCTGAACAATCTGGGCCCATGCAGTGAGTATTCTATTGTTCAAGCAATATTTATTCTGTCGCACAAATGGTCAGGGTCAACGACAAGCTATCTGCGCTGGTCACCTTCATAGCTGACCTACCACACAGCTTCATATTGGGTCCCTCATTATTAATACCTAACGTCAGCGACCTCTCAGGCACAAGTAACTCTCTTGTTGTGATGTATGCTGATGATACGAAGTTTTGACACGCTTCACGCAAAACCGAAGGTGTAGAAGAATTATGCAGAGACTTGGAAGTCCTGCGTCTGGGATCCGTGTAAAATCGACTGCCCCCACACACGTCCAAGTCAAAGACCATGCACATTCTTCATCGCAACACTAGTACACACCTCACCGGCAGTGCTACCCTAGCCACCGTTCACCGTGAGGGCGACTCGGGCGCCGTTCTTTCATCTGATGCCTTCCAAAGTACTAACGGTATGCAGCTGGAAAGGGAAACCAGTACAGGGTAGCAATACTCAGCAAGGTTTCCGGGATTCCCCAATCGACATCTTCCCAAGAATATGTAGCACATTGGAAAGGTCACCACTGGAGGTCATCATTCAAAAATGCGCTTCGCACATGATGGAAGAGGTACCTACTCTAAATGTTATCCAAATAAAGACTACTGAGATACTTGATTGTCTCTTTTCGTTGTCGTATTGTGATAGATAACGAAACCGGAGGTGCCAGTATTCCAAAACTCGGCGGAATACCTCAACCCATGATAGTTACGTCCAAAAGCCCATTGCGGGCAGACTGGAGACAGCATGGGCGACCGAATGAGCTATTGCTCAACTGAATCGGCCTAAAGGGCGATATGGCAAGCAAAATAGGATGGACGGCTGGATCGGGGGCACGCTTATTCTAACACTCGGAGGCATATTTCGACATGATCGTAGGATATGTTCAGAACACACAGTGGATAGATTACGGACAACACGAGCAACCGGACGAGCTGTCGCTCAACGAGCTCTGACCAACGGATGAGGAATGTCAAGCTGACGACCCCCCGACAAAAGGTGCCGTTCACATACACAGACTGAGGAGAAAGACACTCGACGAGTTAGCAGAAGCCAGGGTTGTTGTGGACTGGAAATCTGATTTATAAACGCCAGTGCACGCGTGACATGGCAACTGACGAGTTGGACAATAAACAGTGTGCTCTATTGGACGCATTTTTACTACAGTGTGAGGACAATCTGTCTGAGCTGGAACTAACTTCCCTAGCTCACAGGCATTTGAAGCAACCTTATTCTATCATACGGAGCCCTATGGCCTCGGAATCACCCCGGCAAAAACCATTTCACAGTCGCACATACGGCGCGTCTCAGTTGTCATAAACACAAGTTTTATATATCAAGTATCAACGTCTTATGTAGACGAAATAATTTTGCCCTCCGAGTCTGCCCAACTTAAAATGCGCTACCGACGACAGTTCACCAGGCAGCATCCGTTTACGCGACCAAGAAGCAGTTGGATGACTGAAGTATTTCAAGATGGCCTCTGGTATTCGGGTACACGTAACTCCGTATACCTTCAGCATCGTCCTCTCCCTTCCTTCTCCTCTCCTCTTTCTTATATAATTTCTTCCGAAAAGAGATTCTTCTCTGACTTACCTACTTCCTTAATAACAGAACTTTTAAAAACCAAGTCAAACCTTTCATCTTCTTTTCTGACTTCA
Organism: Paragonimus skrjabini miyazakii; assembly: GCA_014338405.1. Lineage (NCBI taxonomy): Eukaryota > Metazoa > Platyhelminthes > Trematoda > Plagiorchiida > Troglotrematidae > Paragonimus > Paragonimus skrjabini miyazakii. The sequence goes on along the minus strand of JTDE01002949.1, from coordinate 15,973 downwards.
GCGGGGGTTCCTAAAGTGTCAGTCTTTGGTCCTCGTCCGATTCTAGTCAACATCAACAACCCTCCGTACAGTATTTCCAGCAGCGCTCTTCTCTACGCTGACGACTTGAGAATCTGGAGTGCCAGTAACCCCAGTACACTTAAGATATATCGTGACGCGTTTAAGCGGTGGTTTAGACGATTGAACTCTCCCTCTAAACGATAGTAGATACAGATGCGTTGAGAAATATACCATTATTATTATTATATGCATGTCATTTGGTGGCGCTCCTGACGATGCCTTCGCGCTTCACGTTGCAATCAGCAAAACAGGAATTACGAAAATAGATTTGAAGCTAGTTATGAGCATCTAGTCACCGTTTAGTCTGTGTCTTACGTACCGTCACGAGACGGCCACAAAAAGGGTGCCCGCATTTTTGGAATGATAAAAGGTGTCTTTCTCCCAACTGGACAAGAAAACTTTTCAAACGTTTCACGCGGTTGAAATAAAACCGTTGCTGCAGTATTCCAGTCAAGTCGTTTACACTGAACTGAGGACGGACAGACTCACATGCTGAGCGTGTTCGGCGGGCAGCTACCAAACTGGTCACTGACTTGTGGCATGTTACTCATGAGTCACGGCTAGAAATTCTCCGTTTTTATCCATCGGAATTTTGAAGGCTCCGCGGTGACGCAATTCTTGCACAATTTTTCTCTAGCATAGGACTTAGCATAGGCTTAGCAGTTCTTTGATCTGGAGGCTGACAGCGGTCGGCTGGGTCATGAAAAGTAGCTTTACATGCTACGTCAACTAACCTGCTTTAGAGGACAGTTCTTTCCTCACAGAGTTATCAATAAATGCAGTGACTCCCCGTATGAGTTTATTAGTTGCATCCTTGAGGATCGTTTTGAAACGTTGTTAAGTTCACATTTCTTTGAACCCTTGGTGGACTTGTAACACTTAATTTTCCTTGTGCTTGATGTAATCACCAGACGTGATGCTACACCAACTTTTCGGTGACTATCTTTCAGGTCGACGGACACCAGCTGGAAATTGTAAAAAATAAGTTGACTGGAACCGGGCGGCTTGAGCCTCCGACCTTGTATCCTTGTATTACTCGTCGAAAACCGCCGATAAAAGCTAAAAGTCGCTTCTTTCTCCTCACAGTCCATCTTCTCATTCATTCATCTCACAGCTAAACAACAAACCGGTTTATTCTCATCCTTATTACTTGGTCGCCGCCAGCGGCTCAAACGCCCAACACAATTTCACCATTTCTGCGATTCACGTGGTCGGAACAGAAGTATCACGACTGTCACACTGAGATCGAATGTGTTATGAAGGCACACATCTTTCGCCGCCAACGCGTACCGGAATACTTCACGGTGGGATGTTATACAAGTATTGTACCAGTGGAACTAGTAAACTTATTGACTTGGACCTTTACGTTCGTTGATAAAGCGATTTCAAATAAATAAATATATGATAGATATCCTGTAAAATGGCTTACCATGGATTTAACAAATTTTCTAAAATTGACCTCGCCTGTGAACGGAACGAATCTTGAATCCAGCCGAAAAATGCCACTTGCCTGGAATTCTTAATCGGGCTTCACTGATTCGTCCACGTTGGTTGGGACGACATTACGCGCAATCGATTACCGATACCCAGAAGATCTGCCGACTATATTCAGAGGTCTTCTGCACTAAACGCATATATCAGTGGATTTCAAGCCTCGTCACTTTGGTCTATCAATTCCTTGACCGTGCCGGTCGTCAAATCGTCTTTCAGCCTACCTAGATCGCTATCTGTTGTACTTTCCGGGTTACCCATCGAACTGTTCTACTCTTCTTCTCTCAACTTTCGGCCGGGGTTTCTCATCCGTTATTCATCATACTTTGCGGAACTTCTTCACTGGTTCCTTATGTGTCTAACTTTCATAAGTAGCGATTTACTTTTAGGATGATCGATTGCTGAGACGTACGCAATTAGTGAACATATATCGTACGGCGTTTGCCAGGTATCATTCCTAGTGAATTTTGTTCATACTACCGGAACTTCCTTTTTTGTACCTGATGGCGTTGTCTTAGTGGATCGATCCATTTACGTCGAAAGGTTTACTCATCTAGCAGTTGCTTTTCGTCCAATGATTTCCACGGATTGAGCATGGCCTTAGGTCCACCACAAGTTGACATGAAATTCGAGAACTTCTTGAACTACAGAATCATCTCTTTTTTCCTTTATGTCTCCTCAGCCCAGGACCAACAATACAGGCAATAAGAATGTCGATGGTAGCGCACCTAGCACTCCTCCGTTTGAAGCGGCTGACCACTGCAAGTCTTATAACGCGTCTGTTAGCACTAAACAATGGACCCGGGTGTGTGTTAAGTGTCACAGGTGGGTTCATCACAAGCGTGACCGGTCAAAAAATTTCCACACCTTTCTAAGACGTGGTGTCAGTCAGAACGATGGAACCTTATCTCACAGTTTTACCTCATCTAGCGCGAACTAAGCTAGTGGGCAGTACCAGACTTCAAAAACTAACCGACAAACCTCTACATGTAGCTCTTCTTAAAATAGTCGATCGGAAATACTATCTCCAACAAATTGGTACCCTAGGATTAGCTCAAATTTGTCAGCCAGTACTACAACCCCTGAACCCAGGGAGTCTTCTAACAGCTGCTGCATGAAAATGTTCAATTTGCCTGAAACATGTGAAAGGATTGTATTAGACGAGCGCATCGATACGAAGTCAACTAGTGATTCGCAGAAGGCTACAGCCAATCGGTGTCGACAACGCCAGCAGATTGGTGTCATTACGGTGACCAGTAAGAATAGCACGCTGCCTCGGCATCGGATATCTTCATGAAGAGCACAGGAGTAAAACGAGTTGTTTAAGTGTACCACGCACTAATACAAACGAGCTACAAGCGCAACCAAGCCGATTGGTGAAAAGCCACAGCGGCAACACCAATCATAATTTCTCATGTCACCAATGCACCTTTCCTATAAAATAACCAATTGAAACTCAAACTTAGATTTGCCTTGTATCATGAGGACTGCTTTTTGCTTTCTTTCTGGGAGGTAGCGACTTTTAACAAAATTTATGTTCCAGATGTTGCTGACAGGAAGGCACATGACAGAGCATCACTTTTTCGCAACTACAAAGACCTTCTCGTTGCACAACACTCATTCTAGTAAACAACTAGGAGACGTCCCCGGTAGGGTTGACTTGACTACGTCGGAGCGTTTCAAGCGACGAACTCATCATTTATCACTAACCTTCTCTGACCACGTGGGGCGAGGGTGCATAATTATACCTGGGGTACCAGAAGGTTCTGAAATGAACCACGAAGTTGCTCAAAGCTCTTTTATCTGTAGTAAACTGAGAATAAGAGTAGTCATGACCAATGTACCTCATCCACCTAGACCGGCGCATCATCCTACGCCCACGACATCGAGATTACTGAGTCACTCTAGTACTAAAGATGATGGCCTTAGATACACTGGATTCGTGGCCCACTCATCATATGGACTTCACAACTGGCATACGGCCTCATACATAATGATCGAGTAGGCAGGTACAAGTGCTTGACAGGTTAAATCCTATAAACAAAACCGTTGATGAGATGATCGTATCAATCACTGGAACTTCCGCTAGTCGACCAAAAACATGCTGCAGCCAAAACAATCCCAAGATTGGCTTTCCTGCCAACTCCGCAACCAGCTCAGACAGCCACCTATTAACAACCATTCTGTGATGGCAAATTCTAGGAGATGATTACTTACTGATGCATACGGTCTGAGAAGCAAATGAGTGAAGTTGCACAGTTTACGTGTTTCCTGTTCTACAAAAATGATTGTTAGCGCTTAGCCGTAATTTTCGCCAGATATTAGAGGTAGCTAGGCATATTTAAGGGAACTCAGCATTCTACTTCGCGGTCAAGGAGAGAGTTAGGGTGACGCAACTGCAGTATATCTACCAAAGCATCTTAGCACTTCTCTACCGACCGATGTCCCTCCCATAGATGCACCAGAGTTTCTAAGAGATTCCCTTGAAACCAACAGTCCCACAACGTTCGCAAAACATGTCGTCCGCTGTCTTATGAAAACCATGCTAACTAATGATGGAAAACCCACTTCAGCCATGAGGTTTATCGGAACGAAGGATTTCTCAACAAACAACGTTAGGGGAGATTTCAACCTTACGCACAAGTATTGATAACACCTGCTCGCATCTGGTAAATCGGACTGCATGGCTGGCGGGTTTCTTAATGTCGCCTTAGAACTAAGTCTGTCTAAAAATATACAGTCTTCAGCGAGTCACCGTCTATTTGTTATATCGTCTACACCTGCTTCTTGGCATTTGTGTAGCTCACCGGTATGGTGTTTCAAGGCCAAAACGAGCTAAAAACGACTATTTGGGCGCGAAAGATTTTTCACATTTTTCGTGAAACATTAAAATGCATAATTCCGGACGGATACACAAATTTTATTGAGTACAATAGTTGTGTCGCAATACAAAAGTTGGCTGCACCTGAAAATTGTTTATAGTCGAAATTTTGAATATTCTCTTCCTTTCGATAAAATCATTACGTTGACTTTCCTGGTAGATTTCGGGTTCTGAAAATGCTTCCATCGGAATTGTCACGGTAGAATATATACTCTTGTCCTGCGGAGATTTCCAATTTTGTGTGGTTTGGAAGATACACATGAATTTGTAATTTCCTGCTACATTGCGTTTATATTGCAGTTTATATTAAAAACTACAATAAATTCCAATGGAAGCCATGCCACAACGTCTGTGAGTTAGTTATATATCCGGATTATATGTTCGTTCTGTCCCCCTGTCAGTATTCCAGATGGAAAACGGTCGACGTGATGTCTTTCCTAAAAGCGATTGCACCGGACGTTATTACGTGGTTGTTTCAATCCACTGTCCATATCAGATAGTGTAAACGGGGTTAATAGGTCCCACTCTATAGTCAAAAACTTACGTACTGTCTAGTTTATTGCTTTGTGGTTATGTTCGCATGTAACTTGTCAACGGTACGCAGTTCCGTTCTCACTTACCTGACGGTTAGTTACCCGCTTTGCTACCCGTTATTTCTCCGACAACACTAATGATTTTCGCCTGTACCATTTCAGCTGCAACAATTCAACCTTCGTTTTATGAATACTCATGAATCTAATGATTGTTGGTCTACGTTTTCACCAGATACGGACTACAGTGATGGTTATCGGTATATTTTCCAATTTTCCGCCTGCCCATATTCCCATTTAAGATTCATAAGTGCCATCTCAAGAGTTCCATGCTTGCCAGACCGCGGGTCATCAATGTGACCTGATGTTGATGGCAGTTCAGTGCCGGACGACGGTATGTAGAGGAATGCAGCGTTTCTGTCCAGAACCGTGCTTATTCTCCACAATGCTTAAACCAGAAAACCAAACAATTGACAACGATGTGTATTGCAAGTAGATTGGAAAAATTAGTTCAGGCGAAGCACGACAAAAAGCACAGCGTGACCAACCAGTTAGTATGCAACCGGAAATTATTATTATGACCTTGGACAGTTGAACAAACGAGAGTACGCAGGCAGGCAAT
>JTDE01002948.1:11416-27516 GCA_014338405.1 Paragonimus skrjabini miyazakii | reverse complement strand
CGTTCTGCTTGATCCAATGACATTCTGCTAGACCTTATTGTCTTGTGTACACAGTGTTTTTGATTGATCTGACTGTGATATGTCGAAAGCAGTTGTTTGTCACGTCTACTGTTCTATGATTCAATGGGAATTTTTTCGAGATCTAATTGGTAAAACCAACAGGCCATGTGTGTAGGTGGTTAGTAACTGTGCGCACGTGAGAAAAATATGTTGTCACATGACTTCCAACAAACTGGGGGTGTTTTCTGGTATCATCCGAGCGCATAGCTGACGTACAGACATAGATAATGTGACTACGTTCCGTATTCCTGAACTTATCGCTGTGAGCAAAACCGGTTGCTTGCTTGGGCATCACTCCGGTGATTACCGCTGATAATTAGACCATCACGTTTATGAACACACAAACCCTACAACAGATCTCAGATTTAAATGGGCACTCGGATTCAGAAAACTGATCATTAGTTGACCAACTCTTCCCTCCCCGGGGAAATTGTTGAACCTGCCACTAGCCGATACTGTGAAGCACAGTTGTTATTACAAATGAATACATGCAGCTAGTCATAGCTATCACAAACCAATAAGCTTTCAGTTAGGAAAATTTCAAAATTAATTCAAACATGGGGTCTGTTGAGTGAGGGTCGATCTATGCTTGCCCACAGGAAAACGAATATAGCAATCCAACTATTGATTCTCATAGGGCTATGCACCACTGATGGATCTTAACAAGAGTGAAACGTGTAGCTACTCTATTTAGTTGACATTGGTTATAGTTAATTCTTGGTTGCTAGTTGTATCCTATTTACATGATCTGAAACATTTATTTTAACCAGTCCGCACACTCGAACGTACGACTTATGTTGCATGCGCGCTTTCTTCGTCGTTGCATTATCGCTTCGTCTTATCGTTCACCCGTTACTTTCATCTATCAACATTACATTTCTCATTTACTCATCACGTTATTTTTACCCGGCATTCTCGGCTTCAATGAGACTACAAACGCGGATAGTCCGTTGCCCATCACTATTAGAAAGGTTTAACTGGAGAAGTCTTCGTGAACATGAAAGCTACCGTTGGTGTCCACCTTATAAAAACAACCGTTTGCATCGCAGATCGATTATTCGTCTGACTGTCTGGCCAGATTGTTCGCAAAGACGAGCGTGAACAAAATTCATATGACTGCACGGCACAGTTAAAAATGATCTGCTGAAAATTCGACGGTAGATACTTTACCTTGGTACTTGTAAGAAACCTTAGGCAGGAAAACAGTTTTCTGTGGCTTAACTGTGCAGTTGTTGCAGGCAAAAACCTGACGCGTTGTGTGAATTACATGTTAATGCTAGTCCATAAATTTCATGAGACACTACACATTGAGTCAAATGGGAGCAAAATTCCTCGTTACCAACGACTAAATTACAGAAACTTAGTCAGTGAAACTGAAGGCTAGAAATGCGGTGACAAGTCATCAGAAGGAGTTAAATGTTCAACGTCTTCTCTCCTCTAAACTTCTAAATGATGAAACTAGTGTGTATGTATAGCGAGCGTGAACTACCGCTACGGTCAATGAAATTGATGAGAAGTTCACGGTCACTGACCTGTCGATTGGATCAACAGCATCACACATACAGGAATCACACTGGAGAGAACAATACGTTACCTCCGTATTACGGCCAGTAATCAGCAACCAATTCATTGGAGGTAGTCAACACTTACGTAGTGTTAAACATTTTTTTACAAGTACACATGATCCACTGCTAGTACGTTCAAGTTTGGTCTTTGAATTTCTATATAAAATTGGGAGTCTGAACAAGCGAAAGATAATCTGGATCGGTTTCATTCATAACCGCAGTAATCGAGCTCAATGTTCGAGAAAATTTATAAGGGGTATTCCACTAGTTTTAAACCTTATGCAAATAGGAAAACCTTCGTTGAAAAACAACACATTTGCTAGCACAGTCTGTGTGATATTCAAGGTAATTTTAACACCATACGCTCAACAACTTTCCAATTGAAGTTTTTGTCTGGTATGCCCAACCAGTGTCTGTTTTCACTTCTATGTCCGTATTTCAAACGGCACAACAAATCCAAAAGCAAACAGAATTTACAAAGAATAGGTCTGGAGATCAACACATAAAGACATTCCTGGAATCCACGTTCAGAAAAGCCAGACTCAAATCTTATGAACCAGAACACTGTTGTGAAGATCCAGGGTGGTGGCAATCAACCTTCCTGTGTTTTTCATGTACTAAGTAGCACAGCAGTCGAAGCAAATCAAAATAATAGACCTATGTGTTTATTATCTTGTATGACAGATGGTAAACTAACTTCGCATACTCCGCGTCATAGAAGATAGTTCACAAGATGCAGCCAGCATTAAGTTGAATTTTAGGCGTATCGGGATTTGGACTGTCATTGTCCGCATTGCTTGGATTATTCCCTTGTGATGAGTATAATTGCGTCTCATTCTCGACAGCTAACCGTTGTTGAAAATGACCCCAATCTGCTCAGATCAGATGCTGTTTTTCCGAAATTTGGAATCGATCTCATTTCATGTTTGGCATAAAAACAAAGGGTATATAACGTGCACAGTGAATGGATCTGATCAAATGAACACAAACGAGCCATTCCGCGATAAGGAAACCAGTGCTCAGAGTGTTTCCCGCTTTTCTCGAACGTTCACACCTAAATTTCCCCAATCACATCCATAATATTGATCGTTTCACCGGAGGTTGTCCTTGAGTATAACATTGAATATGGCTCAGTATTTCTGGGGGACATCAGAAGTTCAAGGTTTGGCTGTAGGAATAACACCCTCCATTATATCCCTTCAACATACACTGGTGGATTACCTGTGATGCACTCTTATCAGACCATTAAAGTTACATTACAGTTCACCAGGCATCAGTCTGGTATTATCTTTACCAAAGACTGAAGTGAGCTTAAAACAGAAAATCACTGGTACGATCTGAAATCGTGACAAACATTAGAGTTTGAGAAAACAGCTTATCAAGATAGGGCCATAGACGGGTTTACTTTGAGAATTCACAATCATCCACATCACGGTCAAAACCAAAACTTTAGGAACACCCCTCGTATATTTCAATTCAGTTGATTTTATGCAAGTTATCGCGTACTAAAAAACTTACCGGGAAACAATTATTGTTCCCGCCTTTCGCCTCCTGCTGAACTGCCTCAGTCTATTTTTTGCCCACAATACGCAACAATCCCCATGACAATCAGACAATTTCCTACTGTACTCAAGTACTAATTGACTTGCTTCCCTTGAGTAGTCTTCTTCCAAAACACTTATTTGCTAACATACTAAGTTTATGTTAAGTAATAGCACATCCACTCTCCAAATATACACCAGTATTTCTTGGTTTGACTTGACTCATTATCACTAATGACACGGATTATATTTGAATACACAAAGAAGAGGTAACAGACAGTCGGATAAAAACTAAAATTACAACGGTCCCGAAAGGGAAACCTGAAATGTTGTCCTGTTGTTTGCTAGTCAACCCTTAAAATTTTTAAAAACATTGTTTTGCATTCTGAACTAAAAATTGAGACAGTTTATTTACCAGACAAACTTGTTGGCATTTTGTGTTCATTTCATTTCTTCGTATCTCAATACATGATGTGTGTTGTTGTGCGATGTTGCTTTCTGAAGTATAACAATATATTAGGTACAGATATTCAAAATGTTTGATCGTCGTGTTACTGAGACTCGAGTGAGCATTATCTGTTCCCTAATTCATGCTGGCGGGGTCATTAGGTGTGAAGAAGGGGGACTGTCTGTGAGTAGCATAGTTCCGCCTAGCCACCTTGCCACAAATAGCAGAACTGGCGACCCGGTTTATCGTGCGCGACAGCCGCTGCAGTATGGTATTTGATTTATGCTATAACTACATAGTTTGTTTGAAGTTTAGATACTGCAGCGACGTCTAGACCTAAACAGAAGAGTGCTTAGGACCCTCAACCAAAGCCTTTGGATAAGAAGTCTGTACTGCAAGGCGGCTGGTGACACATACAAACTTAAGCGCGAAATCGTCGACCACCAGCAACCACCAAATTGCAATAATTACAGACAGGCTCAAGAGCCACCTATACAGTCAACATGTTCACACAAGACGTATATAGAATATATAACACATGATAAATTATTGTATACATATTATTATGGAGAAAAATAAGTCAAAAACACAAGACCAGACCACCCAAGAACAAACGTCAAGTAGAACCAAAACAACAAACTGGTACTATCCATAACAAAGAGGCAGCGATTACGTTTGACTCAAGTGGGCTATTTCGGTTATGCCCATTTTTCTTTAGTTCACACCGACCAGCGATCGCTGGGGCTGAGCAACTCACTCGCTCTCTTTTTCAGAAATCCAGATGTCTGTTGCCTTCTACATTTTTTTTCTCTAGCTTTGTTGGTATATTGTATGGTGTCTGTTTTGTCTGTTTTCTTCCAGTCCAACCTTGAATTTTATTTTTCCCTCTAATCCTCTCTAGAATGCAACAACATATACTCTTATACTGAACAACTTCTTGCATGATATTCTCAATATTTTACTTCTTGGTTCAGATCTTATCATTGGAGTCTTCCTGCGTTTGGTTCTTCAGAGATTCAGAAGAAATGCCGAGAACCCCACCAGTCCATATATACTCTATTCGTGGACTTCATCAAAGCTTTTAATTCCGTGAGCCGTGAGGTGTTGCGGACGGTGCTTAGTAAGTTTGGATGTTCAAGTTAGTTCGTCGACTTGATTAGAATGTTGCACGTGGGCATGAAGGCGAAGGTAAAATCGTATGTATCGACTTCTGATAAGTTCGACATTATAAATGACGTGAAGCATTGCTGTGTCCTCGCCCCAGACCTATTTAGTTTATATTTGACTGCCATGCTAACAGTTGCTTTTCAGGATTCTGGGGGAGGACGGCGTTGGGGTTGATTACCACACGGATGGGCGCCCACTGAATTATTGACGTTTCGGAGCCCCAACCCAGTTACATACATTAACGATACGCATGCTTCTGTCCGCAGATGACAGCGCGCTGTTTGCACACAACGAGGACAAACTACAGCGACTGGCCACGGCTTTGCGACCGCGGCATCCAAGCTTGGATTGCACATCAACACAGGTAAGGCATTTTCTTTCTTTCAGCCTTCCCCAGGCAGAGGTGCTATCTGTGCACACTCACCCCAAATCCGCGTTAATAGGGCCATTGTTAGCAGCTGCGCGAAATTTCGCTACTTGGGTAGCACCTTGTTCACAGGTCTTTCCGTGAACCGCGAGTTGAGAGCTCGTGTGGCGAAGGCTAGTGTTGCTTTCGGACGTCTTGCAAGACATGTTTAGAAGAACCACAGCCTGAAGCCGAGCACGAAGCTTTTCGTTTGCCACTCAATGGTGCTGTCTATACTGTTGTACGGCCGTGAAACGTGGACATTGTATCAGCGGAACGTGCGCTATCTGAGCCGCATCCATGTGCAATCTCGGAGGCACATCTTGGGTATTCGGTGGTCGGATATGGTTCCAAACACTGAGATACTGCGGCGAGCAGACATGAACGGGATGGAATTCTTGTTGCTGCTGATTCAGCTTCGTTGGCTGGGTCACGTTTGTCGGACGGGCGATGACTGTATTCCGAAACTAATGCTGTATGGACAACTGAGATCAGGTAAGCGAAATCCTGGTGGTCAAAAGCGGAGGTACCAGGTAAGTCTTTCACGTCGTAAAATCGCTTGTAGATGTTGGGAAAACTTAGCGTTGAACCGGACTGCATGGAGGAACACGATTCGTATGGGCGTCCGGGAGTTCAACAAGCAGTTATTGCGCGGCCGGGAACGAAAGCGCGTGGTGTGCAATGGAATCATCGGTGCCATAGATCGTGGTGATATGACTATATGGCATTGCGATGTGAGCGGCCGCGAATGCGCTGGCCGTTTGGGATTAGTTGGTCACCACCGTACTCATAGTGCACCGTCGGCGAAAAGGTTATGAGTACGTTAGGCTCAGGTAAGTCATATCAGTGTACCCGTACTATTTTCGTTAATGATTGCATCGACCAAGATTATGGTCGTTTGACAATTAATTCGCTCCTGTTTTCAGAAACTTGGGTGTTTGCTCTTTTCTACCCATTCTTCTCTTCAGCTTTGTTGGTGTATTGTATGATGAATGGTTTGCCTGTTCTTTTCTTAGTTCAACCTCAAATGTTTTTCACCCTCATCCTCTCTAGAATGCAGTAAAATGCACTCCTATACTGGAATGCTTATTGTATTATATTTTACATATCTTTCTTTCTAGTATAGATCTTGTCATTGCAGTCTCTCTCTCTGTTTATTTTCCGAGAGGTAGGGATTTCCTTTTCGTGCTGGCTAACCAGCATTGAACGGCTGGACACAAAGGCCCCACTCACACATCTACTGGTCTTATTCCTTCAGGTTTACACCGGATACGTGGTGTGTGAGTGGAGCCGCAAGTGGTGCAGCGCAAGTCACTTGGGGTGATCGATTGAAGCGCAGGCGTCCTTTGGCTAATCTATTTCGAACGTCGCCAATCATGTAATGTATGTTTAGATGTAACTAACTTTCCAGGTCAGGTGTATTCTGCAGCCACATCACCGTGAGTGTTATGACCACTAAGGAACAATATATCAATATACGATAAGTATAATTAGGCGTAAAGATGCGTGGAAAGATGTTTAACGCCAGACATAGGAAGTGAGACGTCAAACATTTGTGGAGTTCACTTATATGAACCGGCCACTTTAAAACTGTACTACTGAAACCCTCACGTTTGCTGCATTTTTGTAGTGTTTGATAGTCCATTAAAATAAACGACTTGTAATTCAGTACCTTGTTCATAGGCTAATGACTGGATATTGAGTTTGTTATAAATTGGGCTTTATATTTATTGATTCTGATCAACGTACTAGCCCGAATGGTGACATCTTGAAATATTTTATTTCTTTCGTCATTTGAAATTGCATGCCTACAAACAAAGCTACCGATATACCTTAAAATGTACCTCCTTAGATTTATCCAAGGCTTTAATAACAAAGAGGAAATTTACGGACCAAGTTCGACAGGTTGGAGAACAAGTAAACAATTATTAGAGTAAACTGCATTTATCTACAGACATAGTTTCCAACATGTATTGAGTAGACTCAATTATGATCTGTTAGAATGAAAACATTCTGGATGAGTGTACCTAATATATTGTTATACTTCAGAAAGCAACATCGCACAACAACACACATCATGTATTGAGATACGAAGAAATGAAATGAACACAAAATGCCAACAAGTTTGTCTGGTAAATAAACTGTCTCAATTTTTAGTTCAGAATGCAAAACAATGTTTTTAAAAATTTTAAGGGTTGACTAGCAAACAACAGGACAACATTTCAGGTTTCCCTTTCGGGACCGTTGTAATTTTAGTTTTTATCCGACTGTCTGTTACCTCTTCTTTGTGTATTCAAATATAATCCGTGTCATTAGTGATAATGAGTCAAGTCAAACCAAGAAATACTGGTGTATATTTGGAGAGTGGATGTGCTATTACTTAACATAAACTTAGTATGTTAGCAAATAAGTGTTTTGGAAGAAGACTACTCAAGGGAAGCAAGTCAATTAGTACTTGAGTACAGTAGGAAATTGTCTGATTGTCATGGGGATTGTTGCGTATTGTGGGCAAAAAATAGACTGAGGCAGTTCAGCAGGAGGCGAAAGGCGGGAACAATAATTGTTTCCCGGTAAGTTTTTTAGTACGCGATAACTTGCATAAAATCAACTGAATTGAAATATACGAGGGGTGTTCCTAAAGTTTTGGTTTTGACCGTGATGTGGATGATTGTGAATTCTCAAAGTAAACCCGTCTATGGCCCTATCTTGATAAGCTGTTTTCTCAAACTCTAATGTTTGTCACGATTTCAGATCGTACCAGTGATTTTCTGTTTTAAGCTCACTTCAGTCTTTGGTAAAGATAATACCAGACTGATGCCTGGTGAACTGTAATGTAACTTTAATGGTCTGATAAGAGTGCATCACAGGTAATCCACCAGTGTATGTTGAAGGGATATAATGGAGGGTGTTATTCCTACAGCCAAACCTTGAACTTCTGATGTCCCCCAGAAAAAAGGAGCTACATTCAGTGTTTCTTTGAAAGTTGACTTCCAATGAAATCAACAATTGTGGATTACTATCCATGGTTTCTTTGAAGATACGTCGTGAGGAGGGCTGCCAAAATCGAGCGGAATGTACTCCCGTTGCCTAACCGTCTGTCGGTCGAAAACATTTCTGTTGCGCAGAAATTTGATGTTTGAACTGCATAGGAAAGGCAGTCGCTCTATCTTTTGTAGAAGTTAGACCGATTTTTAACTGTTTTTTGGCGATCCGTTTGACAATTATTACTTCTGTTTCCTTCAGAGAGATGTTTGTGAACAGGGAATTAGTATTCATGATAGCTAGGTGACATTCGGTGAAATTCAGGTCCTTCAGCATGTTTACAATCCAAGATGTACTATGCGTAGTTTACTGACTGACCGATTGTCGCACAGGTTTCAATAGGCATGCAAGCCATTTTACTAAGCGACAATGAACGGAATCGAACACAAACAATATGGGTCTCTGATACTTATGGAGTTTCACTAGAACACACATTTACAGTGTCTGAGCGACTTTAATAATTCCGCATTTATTTCGAAAACTCACATTAAGTCATAGAGCACGAATTGTAGCAAACATGTTTCCGATAAAACCTTATGAGGCTGTTATAATCATAAAGGAAAATAAAACTAGAAGCGGTTACACGCTAAACTTGGTATTGGTCAAAATTCACACTATCTCAATCTTTTGATTGTGGACGCCGATTGGGTGCTAATTGTCTAGATATCGATCGGGTGAGTAAGCTAATGGCCAAGGCAGTTGAGGCGACTGCACGAAGTTTTTCTGTTCACACAAGGATGATTTACGTAATCGAAATAGCATTGACCTCGACAGTGGCCAAAGTTCGCTGGTGAACGAGTTTTGACCAGTCCGGTAGAACCCTGTAGATAACGGTGAAAGGTCGATCTATGTTGACCTGATGATCGCTGTCAGCCGAGTGACCTACAATGGCGCACGTGATTGATTTTCTCTCACCTGTTACGACACACGCCGGATGATAGTCTCTGATTCTTCGAGATTCGAGTGTAGTTCTTCCTTTCGAAAGGAATTGACTGGAAAGTTTATGGGAATGCGACAGCTGCAGCCAATTGTGAGTGATGTCCAATCTGTATGAAAGTCAAAATCCTCTACTACTCATCAGTAGCTGTCAAAATACCAAATATCCTTTCCATATTGCCCTTGATAAGACGCAGCGAAACTTGCCACGCAATAAATCGTCCAGTCTTCTGTTTCTGACTTGCTTTTACAATAATTCGGGAAACAACAGCTTTCGGAAACGGTACTGTCAGTATCTGTGAACAAAAATAACTGACAGCTCAGAGTGTCTCAAGTTTTCTCCACAGAGTTTGGTTTTCTTACCTACTCGTTGAAGAACCCCACAAGATAACTGCAAGAACACCAGATATCCTATAATATAACTCAACAACAATAAATAATAAAGCGTATTACTCAACTGATCCAAGTCACTACTCATGATCACACTGAAAGATTTTGAAGGCGGTTTATTCCATGTGAAAAAGTCGCAATTATATGGTCATCCTTGTGACTACGCTATGTTATCTCTTCACCCCCCTCCCTAATAGAAATAACGCTCAACACTTCACGAGTAGAGGCTACCCGAAAAAGTACATGCGACATTTTCGGCGTGTTCTAGTAAGTCTATACCGTGGGCCAGATGAGCAGTCATTGAGGTTTAAAACGAATAGATACAGTCAAACAATATTAGTTCTGGTTGTGTTGTGACTAGGGTGAAATGCCAAATGAACCTGAGCTTATGAGAGGTGGCTGGATGACTCCTGAAATTTCTAAGAAGTTTAAATTCACAGACAAATCATAGTAAACGAGGGTGACTATTAGTTTAGTTAATTGAGACAAGCGCAGTCTACCGACTGGAGTGCTTACATCTACCAGTGTGCCGTTAATAGAAACAGCTAATTTGATCTGATTACGTGTCTGACAACTGACTCGATACTGAGATGGCAATACTGTGAGTGGAAGAGCTTTCGCTCCGATACACTTTCGATGTACAATTGCTATTCGGTGGCGTACTATATCGACAGGTAGACGGCATGACGACTGGACGCCAACGCTGGTCCTCGTTACTCTACAGACATTCACGTGAAAACCTGAAGGTATTATACTTCAATGTATTGTCAACCAGATAATCGATTATTACCGACACGTGAACAATATATTTGGTACCGCTAGCTCTGTACACAGTATTCGACAAGTTTAATCGCGTTCACTGTTCTATTTAGGTCACACTGGAGGTATGCACTTACACCGACAAATAAACGGCACCATTCAAAGTAGTGCATATAAAAAAAGTAACTACACAGGTCAATATGTAAACGTTCACAAATTGGTGCCTTTAAAACAGAAGCGGATTTCGGTGCGTTGTTTGACTGACAGAGCAGATAGACAATAAACTGAAATTCAAAGGAAACGTCTCCCGTGGTAACGGTTATCCGGAACGATTCAACGACAGAAATATTACCAGAACGCTAACCAACTTCTAAATGCAAAATGAAAGGAAAATCCCACGTTTATTCTAATGTCGTTTGAAGGTAACAATGCTGCAGAATGTGCACCGAGCAAACTCAAACACGCACTCAACGGAACTCAGACCACAGCTGAACTCAGCATCCAGTTAACCATACCACTACTTATTGGGTTTTATAATAAACACAGACTCTGTAAATCTCTTTCACGTGTTCTTGTGAAGCAGGTCAACTTGGCCGAACCTTAATTAAGGAATCTGGGAACACCGCCCATGTCGGTTGGGACACAATAAAACACGATCAGTCAACAGCGCTACCTTCACTTATACGGTCAAAAATGGGTACTAAGTAAGAAATGATCAAGCGGTTTACCGCATATCAAGTAACATATCAAAGGTCATCTAAAGTCAATCGGAATCGGATTGCTTGGCACAGTGTTATTTTATAAAAGCGGTGTGTTCAGGCGCTGAGCCTATCCAGGTCTCAAATCAACTGGATCAATGACCGATCCGAACGGTTCAGCCAACGGAAGAGCGTGGTGTAATGAATTACTCAAGCCATCAACAACAGATTCGCCGGTAACTTATATATATATATATATATATATATATATATATAGCCAGATTTGGGCTAAAGAAAGCCTGCGTTGAGTGCTTTCACAACAGTCTCACAAAGAACACTGGAATACTGTTATCGATTTCCTTTGGAACGAATGTGCAAATCGTATTCCTCTTAACAGACACAAAGCGTCTTAAAATGGACGGAATCTCGCGTGTTACAGGCGGCTCAGTAGGAATGTGGCATTCGGTGGAGAGTTATGCTGCATGGAGGTAGTGATTTCACGATCTTCCAAATAAGGGACCCAGAAATAGGTGATTACTGACGATCTAGGATGCATCCGTAGTGATGTGGTCGTAAAATTCCGTCGTTGCTATTTTTAAGAAGATACCTTCGTGCATAAGGAATTTCCTATGCAAGTCAAACAAACAAGATTCAGTCTATAGTTTTCGAACAGCATTTTTTCGTTTAGTGAAAAAAATGGTTGTTATCAAACTGTTAACAGTAAAAATCTTGAAAGAGATTAGTCGTATAATTTTGGCGTCCGTTGTATACAGCTTGAAATTCATCCATCAGGTGCAATAAAGTTTTATTTGACTGTGAAAAAGAACTTAACCAGTTGGTTGATGTTCGATTCACATAATTCATGGCATGTAACGTAGACACATACAGCTGAACTGAATGAGCTACCAACGCGACAACAGAAGACGAAGAGAAAAGGCAATGACTAGTATTCGCAAATGGTAAACACATGCGGCGAATACTGATGAGCGGGTATAGAAATAGGCGTCCTGGTCCTTGATGACAACAAGAAAACACGTAACAGAATCATTATATCAATACAAATTAAACATGTACATAGCTAAACAAATAATGGAATTGTGAGCTGTGTAGTTGAATACTGCGATAAGTACTTGGAAGTTTGAACTATATGAGGGCCATGAGTATACGGATGAGGGGGTAAAAACAAAAGATCATATAATTACGACCAAAACTTCTGCCTGTTGGGTTTCAATTCATCGATGAACCAAATAGGTAAAAAATGTGCAGTCACGTTAATCCCAAGTAGAATAGCAGCGAGTTAGAAGTTCTTCCACATGTTAGTATACAACCATATTTATGAATACTTGCATTGTGCGCCACCAATGACTACATATCAGTGAGAATATGCGTTTTCTGTGTTCGCCTGCCGTTTGTCCATCCACAAAACAAACGTTCACATATGCGAATTCGGTCGTGCCTAATATGAGGTCAACGGCACAGTGGTCAACACGGTTGCCTCGTGAAGGCGTGGCCGTAGTTTTAGTACCGGCCGCGGCAAGCATATACACTAGTGGCGAGCCCTAATGAGAGCGAAACTCGAGGCTAACGCTTCTTTTCGAAAGGGGCCGACTGGAAAGCATACGGGAATGCAACAGCTGAGATCAATTGTGGGTGATTCTCACCCTACATGAAAATGCATGTTCATCCACAAGTGCGTCACCAATGAGCCACAAGACCACAATGGGAAGTTGTAACAGATTTATCGACCAGAGTATTCAGAACGTCAATATCTCAAAAGGAAACACAACAAACCTGTTGACTCTAACAGATAACCTCATGATCGAGCAACGTACGCGTAACTTATATCAAAATGTTGTCTAGCGTTTATAGAGGAGACCGGTTACGGCAAGGACACATTATGGATGACCTATAATAACAAGACAAGAATCACGTTTCCATCCATGAGGGAAGTTTTTCCGAAACGGACCGTTCGGGAAGTTGAACTCATTGGTAAATGTGGTGTTCAGTTGGTGACGATCAAAAGACATCACATAACCACTTGCTATGCATATTTTACTTTAAACCGACGATGGTTACTGTAACGACCCTATTCGTTATTGTCAACTATGTTAGAGTTACGAGTGCCATTTGTACTCTTTTTGTTCCCAAATTTTGTATGTACTTAAACATTTGTTTGAATGAATAGAGATATCCACAACTACCCCGCGCACTCGAACGTACGACACCGCTGCGTGCACGCCTGTCGTCTCGCTCTGTTATCGTTTCGTATTGGTATCCGTTTACTTTCGCGTTGACCTCGCAGGTCAACAATATACTCGCCGTATTATTCTCAAACGGTTGTCTTCGGTTCACTCGGTCCTACAATACTCACAAACCGGAATGCCAGCAGTGGACAGTGCAACCAAAAATACTCTACCAATGTGAGGTTAAAGAAAGCCTTCGTTTTTGTATCGCGGTAAACTCGATCTTCGAAAAAACTATCTAAAGCCTCACCCCTGTGTCAGTGTATTCAGAAAGAATGAGATTTGTGGTACGACTTACTGTTTTACCTTTGATGTCCTCTCACTCCGTCTCAGTCATATATCAAATGTGAAATTCTGTGCTTCGCTGCAAGCCGTAAAAGTTACAACTTGATGCATTAATAATGGCTATAGCCAATGTTAGTTCAGGAACGGGGGCCACTAAGGGGAGATAACCCAAGTGGTCTCCGTTGAGGGGTAGGTCATTGTTGCGAAGAAATTACCATACTCGAGTAGTCAGTAATTTTCGTTAAAAAGGTAAAGAATTTAACGAAGTAGAAACTCGCTCTCAGAAAAAGTCAGCAAACTTTAACTATTTTTCACAATTCTATCTTCTGAATTTCCCCCATCTCATACGGAAATTCAGTCCTAGTGTAGCGAAAAGGCGTCCAATAAAGCAATAATTATTGTCCAACTCGCTGATTGCCATGCCAAGCGCGCGCTCGCGTTTATGAATGGGAATTCCGGTTCACAACACACACCACGGTTTCCCTTCACACGTCGTGTGCACTTCTGTTCAGAATGTGTGTGTGACCGACGCTTTCTGTCGGGGTGGGGTTTTTCGCCTGTCATTCCTCGTTCGTTGGTCCGATCTCGTTGAGCGACGACTCGTCCTGTCGTCCGTAGTCTATCAGTTGTGGGCTTCGACCGTATTTCACGACCGCGTCGAGATAGTCCACCGAGTGTTGAAACAATCATGCTTTCGATCTGGCCATCCATCCCATTTTGCCTGTCATGTCTCGTCTGTTGAGCGATGGCACGTCCGGTTGCCCGCGATCCGATCGATGTGGACTTCTGGACGTGTCTCTCCATCGCGTTGAGGTATTCCGCCGAGAGTTGGAATACTCACACCTTCGGCTTGGTAATCCACTACAATAGCTGGCAGTAAACAGAGCGAACACACCTAGCTGTCTAGGAGTACGACCCAACTCTCCATACATCACACACGACGGTTTCCACTTAAGAACAATTCCGTTATTGTCTTCATTACCATAGTCCATAATGACATCTCTCGGATTTCAATACCAATCCGACATACAATCCCCCATACGAGAAATGCCCCAGTGCATACTTTATGATGCACAGTAAGTGGCGTACCGATTCAACATTCAGTGATTAAAACAAGTGGAACGATTGTTTGGTTCACATTTTCTGTGGTTCATTTCAAAAGCGATGCCCGTAACAAGTTATTACAACCGGCTTTAGCAAACCGGTAAATTGCCAGAACAACGTACAACAGAAAAAACCCACATCCACAGTAGTTTTTCATTAACACCACTAAACGTTCATTCCCTTAGTTGCACCCTATCAACAAACTGTTCGTCCACGTCTGTGCTCGATTTCAGAATGATCAAAACTTCAGTCTTGTTGACTACAAGACTGATCACCACGTCTCTAGGCTTTTCACATTAACTCAGATCAACTGTCTCAGATATTTTTTTCTTAAAGACGAGAATGTATCTCTCCATACTGTAAACAGTCTATTGGGATATGTGCAGTGAAAAATGGTTTTCCGCTTTTCGGAATGAGCTATACAGATCAGAGCCGGCTATTGAAACGCAGTTTTTCCTGACTCAAATAAGCATAACCACAAGAAATGATTCCATAGTGAGCTTGAAATAGGCATGCACCCACAAGAAAAAATCAAACTAGGTGAAAATTGTCAACATGGCACAGAAAAACACTGACGGTTAGATTGGCCTAAGAACCTCATTCAGTCATCCTGAAGGTATTCAAGATCAAGTTAGCAGTACACTAAGCTATCTGCCTACCGAGATCATGTGTCAGCTTAGTTATGAAAACTCGACGCTTTCAGGTTCGTGATAACGAGTGCACGTACACACAGGTGAAAGGGACCATGCATGCAAATATTTCTCGGCCAAATATGAAGTGCGTAAACCGTCCTGCAAGCA
Source organism: Paragonimus skrjabini miyazakii (assembly GCA_014338405.1). Taxonomy (NCBI): domain Eukaryota; kingdom Metazoa; phylum Platyhelminthes; class Trematoda; order Plagiorchiida; family Troglotrematidae; genus Paragonimus; species Paragonimus skrjabini miyazakii. Next base: position 12,072 of record JTDE01002948.1, on the reverse strand, counting down.
GTATAGATCATGGTATTAGTGATCGACACTAGTGGACGTGGTCGACGCTGCAAATAGTAGTTCGGAAGGTGGCAAATCAACTTCAAAACTCAAGGGACTAGAGTTAAACAGTCCTTGATGAGGGACCACTGGATATGTACAAAACCAGAGGTTTTCCTGTCTGCCACAATGAGGTAATTGAGCTCAGCGTCCGATACTGTTGTCAAATCCAATGATAATAAGCGGTTTACAAAACTGAACTTCGGGTGCTGCGCGATCCCCAGGAACTGCCAGAGACCCATGTATATCAAGGACACCTTCAAAACGGCGTCCTTTCATTTATCGCAAGGCAAGCACCTGGGCTATGGGTACGATTTCCGTGTGCATAGTGAAACCCAGCAGAGGTGAAACTGGCCAACACCTCGCTGAGGTTGATGGGATCTATTTCTAGCAAAAAATTTTCATCAATTCCCTCTACGGCAGTGGTGGATGCTTACCACCATCATCATCATAACAGCCATGAGCCTGACCAAAAGGTACTGTGGCTCGGGCCGCCGCTCACCTCAACAGTGACGTAGAATATCCTAGAAGGAAACGTTACTAAGAAGGGTGAAAATTATTGAGAAAAGACTAAGAGGAAGAAGCGGAAATGGAATGGATACAGGTACGCCATTGAC
>JTDE01002948.1:0-10469 GCA_014338405.1 Paragonimus skrjabini miyazakii | reverse complement strand
AACCAGGCCTCCTGTCTCTTTTCACGGTTGATGGGGAAAGGTTGATATCTGGACTGGTAAATATCATCCAAACGATTCAGGAGTCTAAAAAAGTACCTCGTGATTGGTGTCTATCAACAATAATACTCGTTTTCACGTAGGGAGTTTGAAGTCCATTTGACCACCACGGGAGGATTAGTCGGAAGTCTGTTGCGTTTAACGTATTCACTGGCCTCATTTCACCTCGGATCAATAGGCTCAGGGAATGCCAGATACGTGAAGAACAAGCAGGATTCCGATCCGGTCGTGGGTGCGTTAATCACATTTTCACCTTGCGATGGATTTTGGAGCATCGGAAATCTCATAGGTAGCCGATGGTCGTGGCCTGTTTAGACCTAGACTGCTTCCAATTCGGTTGTTCGTAACGTCCTCTGGAACTGCCGTCTTCGCAAGGGAGTAGTACCAGAGAAATGCGTGAATCTGTTGAGACCATTATATGCCCTCTCTGTGGACAGGGTGAGAGTTTACGGACAGCTGTCTCGGGCGTTCATCACATCTAGTGCTGTTCATCAGAGGTGTCTGATCCCCCCATCCTGTTCATTTTCGTCATGGACGACATTCTGGAAGGTGTATTTGGGGAACCAAGTGAGATTGGTATTGAGCTTCTTCCTGGAACCAGGTTGACGGACATGAAGTACACGGATAATACTGTCTTACGTAGCCCATGTGCCGAAGACATGCAGACCATGCTGGTTTGTATGAAATGTACTTCGCACATTCAAAGTGTAAGACGCTGAGTCAAGACTGTGGTTTACCCACTCCTTTCTTCTTTATTACAGGTAAATCGCTTGAGAATGTGGGCAACTTCACCCACTTGAGTAGCACTATTTCGTTAGCCTCTAATATTGCTGATGAGATATCAGCGAGGACACAAAGGCACGAATCGTCTCTGCCAACCTGCGCCATCTATGGCGTCGAAGAGAAGTCCGGTTGTCGCTAATTAGAAGAGTGTATAGGGCTTGTGTACATTCTGTTTCGTTCTATGGTTCGAAAATATGACCTGTTCGCAACGAATATATAAACAGATTTGCTATGTTTTACCACCGATGTCACCGCTAATTAGCACACACTGAGTGGACAGATCGCGTGAGCAGCACGGCCGTTCGCCGGCACGTATTTTGGAACGCTCGGAATGCGCAATCAATTGGTTAACTAATCGCGTTGCACAGCCTGTGATGGTTGAGTCACGTACTCCGCACGCCAGCTGAGCGTTCGTCATGTTAGGCGTTAAATGAAACCACCAACAGTAGGATATGGCCGTTGTCACTAAAATGAGGATCCTGAATGTTCCATTGAGCAATGTAGGTGTCGCCTGTCTGGCTTGGGTCTTAGTGATCACACAAATCGCTCGTTGAAAACGGTATCAGAGAATACACTGTGCCGCAGTCAACGGTGTACTTGTATTCGTACCGTTTCTAGTTCTACCTCCTAGTACTAGTTTATTATTAGTATGATTACACTACTCTTTTCGGCAACGTTTCTTCTTCTAGAAGACTCACTGTTGAGGTGTGCGGCGGCCGGAGCCACAGTACCTTTTGGTCATGTTCATGGCTGTTGTAAATATGATGATGAAATTGACATGCTTGTTCGGTAAACCATGCGTTTAGGCCACTCTGTAAGTATAAAACGGTTCACCGAATAAAATGTGAGTTCGGATAGGAAAAGGCGATTGTTGACGTTGTTGCAGAATATGGCCCTTTTCTAGGACAAAACCCTGTCTTCTTTAGTATATTGTCCGAGCTGCAGTGAATCGACAAAGTATAGAAAATGCCAGAAGCTTAGTTTTTCCGAGGACCTGTTTTTTCTTTAGGATGTGAACTAACATCGATTTGCCCCGGCACAGAAGAACATTCTCGGCCGAGTCGAAGTTGGAGTGGTGATCATGCTATAAACGTCGTCAAACAACACAAGTAACATCGGGACAAGGTCAAACCGCTTTGTGGTGCGGGTCGACCCCAAGCTTCTAGTAGCAGACGTAAGCTACTGAAACTGGCGACAGTTGAACGAGCCAAAGTTGTACGCAGAATGCGCCCGGCAAACCAAAACAAGATTCCTGAGGGACTTTCCCGCAGGTGATATGCCAAGTTCAAGAGTAGTACCTGACTGTATGGCTAAATGTCTGAAGAAATACATAAACTATCGAATGCATCAGTCAACCAAAATGTAAAGAGCCTGAATAACTAACATTGATTTTAAAAAAGATCAGCCCAGAAGGTAAAGCGTTTCCGGCAGGAAGAAAAGTATACACGGGTACTAAAGATAATCCTCTGCACTTGAAAAATAAGCACAACATGTACAAAACTTTGCGACTTGATCGATCATATTTCGTATAAACAACACTCAATGAGGTATGCTGAATTTCATCATGGGTACGCCATAGACTAAGGCTCCACAAACCCACGCAAACATTTCCATCTTTGAACAATGCATACATATATTTTAAATCAAACTGTCGGTGGTCACATTTCTCATTTTTGTTCGTAGCAGCATAGAAACAAATTAAAACATTACAGAATAAGATCAACCGGATATAGGCGCACCGCTGACTGCAATGCATTTTTATGTTGGAATGCATTTCAATTAGGCGATTAAGATCATCCAGCGCTGTTAAGCGTGATGGGTTAAACCTTTCCTATGTAGTGTATAGCGGTAAATACCCCTACGACAGGTGAATACGTTGGCATAAATAGAATAGTGGGTGGCCCAAGCGATGAAGACTACGCGATTTTATCAACTAGTGTTAGTTCCGAAATCGTATTATCTTGAAAGACAGGCCGAAGAACTCGGTAGTTTCTCGCTAGTTCAGGTTAACTGGTAGAGTGAAGGAAGACTGAGCGACGGAAGTTTATGTATCTTAGTCGTACAACAAGATGAATGGTGTACTTCAATGTAAATTTTGTTCCCAGTCAGCAACAGAACGTCGTGGTACAACCACAGATGACGAAGATTGAAAAACGCGCCACGCGCAAAACGAGCCACATTTAGATCAGCCATGTCATTTAACCAGTTCCACACAGTGTATTATCCCCAGCAGAACCAAATAAAAATAGTCAACAATCTAAATATAAACCAGTTTACTGTATTGTATAGTGACCTGTAAGCTGCGAAACGAATTTCTGCCTGTCAACATGAACTTCGGCCTGAATCAAGGGCAATCTAAGTAAAAACACACGTAAAATGCTTTGAAGCCGGGAATACATACGTGAGAATGTTAGGCGCTGAGTTTAAGATTGCTGTTCACGTATGCCAGGAAATGCGTTCGGATCACAACTGTAAGTTTACTATGGGGAAGTTAGCGGGAACGCAAGAGAAAAAGTATTCGCACGTATTGCTTACCGACGTGCAGAAATTTTTTCCCCTTTAGACAATGGAAATGCTACATTCGAACATCGGGTAGTTTGCAACCAACTTCTTCAGGATTACCCATAAAATACTGGCACCTTATAGTTTTATTGTGTAATGTATCTTTCGTGACCCCTCTGTTCGATTGTCGGTTTCCGATTACTGTTACGGAAGTTACTCGGAGAAATAAATAGCGCCTATTCTGGTTATCTGATTATATGTATATGTCGTGAGATTCGAAAGTTTCTGTGACAGCGAACGGCAACCGGATTCACAAAGCTACAGTGAAATTCGATTAGTGTCTAACGGACCGCAGTCGTCCAGTCACAGTTTATCTGACAGCGATTCCATTTCACCTGGCCTTTTGCTATCTCGCTGCTCTTGTGGGAACTAGGTATCAAGATGGTGGATGACTAGTGTTTGAAATCTTACCAGGCCTACTCGTGGATGAACATTGTGGAGAATCGTCCATGGATTCCTCCTGCTTTCAAATGCCGTATTGGTTGTGCCAACTTGAAACACCAGGCTACGAAAGATCATGAAACAAACGATCTGCAAACCAATAAAGCAAGTTTTTTATATGGGCAACAATGGAACTTTGGACTTAGGGTTTTACTGACCGTCAGTCAGAAGTCATCGCCACTGTACCTGAGGAAGATAGCTGAAGACTATACAGCATGTCGCTACGACTGCAACTTTGAAGACCAATTAAGCTGATGTGACCTATCTTAGCCAACATCCGCAAACTTGTTGAATCTTTTGTTCACGGAGCTCATTTATTTCTGCTCGTTAGCTTTCGTTTTTTCCCTTTCTTACCCATACATGCGTACTTTTTTGGCACTCCCCTGCTTTGTGAACCAACGACAGTCCGAGTCATAGTGCTCACGGATGCGGCTTAAATATGAAAATGGTGATGATGGTAAAACGAAAACGAAACTACATTGGGCTTTAATCGGCCAGTTAACTCAAAACCTGGCCCAATCGTCGGTAAGCGAACACGCACTGGTCTGCAGCTGTCCCCGTTTTTCCCAACTGAAACGTCTAGCACGAAAAGTATGGAAATAAAAAACGGCAGCAAGTATATGACTGCTTTCCCGTTCAAATTATGGAACTTGCCCTGAGTCGAGACCTCAGCGCAATTCTGATAATTCTGATCGGAAAATAGTGCCTTGTAGACTTGGGAGGTTTTAAGATCAGTATGCTCGGTCACCCTCAACCAGTTTCTGTTTTAGTGCTCGAATGCATCGGTGGTTTACTGACAATCCTCAATTTTAAGCGATTTTCCGACGCCTTCTGAGATTTTCCTTTCGGCTCTACAACAACCCAATGGCTGGGGCTCTAGTGACCTCGTGCCAATACCCTTTGGTGAACGTGGCCAGGCATTACTAGAGGTCTTGATTCAGCTGGTTCAACAAGTGTGGATGAGTGGGATCGTTCTTCTGTGCTGAGGGTAAATTGGTAACAGTTCGCCTATTCAAGAAGAAAACCAACGGCTCCTGTGAAAACCATAGGGGATCGGCCTGACTTTATTAGTGACTAGTCTCGGTATCCATAATACTTTATCGGCTCACTGCAGGCCGGTTAACATAAACCAAAGAAGAACAGGGGGTTTGTCCCGGAAAAGGATGTCGATCGAATTTGTACACCTCGCGAGAATCTGTTGCAAAAACTGTCAACCAAAGATGTTCATTTTTGTCTATGAAGACATGTACGACCCAGTGGGTCAGTCTACGCTTGAAATGGTTTAACTGTGTTGAGGTACCAAGTAAGTATGCAGATATACTACCGGCAATTTATTCCCATACTTCAGCCCAGGTTTAGGTCTAAGGCGAACTGCCCAACATTACGGCATACGTCAAGACTGTCCAATTTTGCCAAATGAAGACTGTTCACGCCACTTTGGAAGTACCATAAGGGTCAAACTAGGTATGCCCGAAGGGATTTACGCCAGACGATCAAATCGGAGAAGGATAGATAAAGAGGTCGTAGTTAAAGTCTCGATCTCGAAAATTATACTGGCGTTCGCCTCGTAGTTCATTATTTTCCAGGACACGTAACTTACACTAAAAAACAAAGAATTCCATAAATATGCACACAAGTGGTGAGGTACGGTAAGATGAATGAGCATTCGTTTGAGTCACTGAAGTATTTCTGTCTATGATCATGGTGACAGCGAGAAGAAATGATGGTGAGACTGCCCATAATTGGAGTTTCTAAGGTTTAATGTTATCACTGTCGCTTTTTGTCATCCATTAGGGTAAGGAAACGCTCTACGAGTCCACTGGTGAAGATTAAATGCGTAAGAATGAGACTACTGCGGAGTCCTTGAAATTCAAGTAGACAAACACCACGAATCGAGACTCACACGAGATGACACAAGCCCGTGACCAGTTTGGTAGCTGCTGACCTGAAACATACAAGAGGAGTACGTCGCCAAGATCAACTTGTAACGCACAGGGGTCGCCAGCACTCCAAACCTTTAAATCGTCAGCGCAAAGAAAAGTGTCGTTAGAAATAAAGTCCGATCGTTAACGTGTATCAGAGGTAGTAAAAAAGCATTGGCCCTTGGAAAATTCACATGGGAAGCACAGAATTCAAATACCTCGTCCAACTTTAAATCAGAATGATCTTTTATTTAGGAAGGCTTTGAACTTAAACAGAACCTGATTTTGGATGTCGCCAGCTTTCAAGCTGTGTACAAGTTGGCCATATAGGAAACGGTCGAAAACTTTGGCGAAAACGATAAACGATGGCATGGGACATTCGATCATTGTCCTTGGTCTCTGTTAGGCTATCCGTGAAAATAAACACGGTACACATACTTCATACATTTAGAGAGAAGCCGCGGTACATATAATCGAGAGCATTCTTCAATAAGAAGTGTTTAAAGATGTCGCATTCTGACGAACAGTTAGTTTGGACGTGACGCTGCTGAGTTCGGCTGCCCAATGATTAGTACGGGTGAGCAAATTTTTCAAACGCTTCAGAAGCCTATACAAACCTATTGCTTGGGTATACCAATCAGGCCGCTACATCCGCCCGAGACGTACTTACCAGTGAACGTGTCCAACGAGTTGCAACCCAGATGATCACCCTGCCATCGGCATGTCTCTTACGAATAGTTCTGAAATTCCTGATCTTTACTAAGCTGAATTTCGCTGATTCCGCGAGGACTTAATTACTGAACATACCTACTTTGACGCAAGACTCCAGTGAATTATAGTGGCCAACGAGGTGACGAACAAAGGTCCTACAAGCTCCGACGTCGGGCCGTCCTCAAGCCACAAATATTTTCTTATACGGTAACCAATCAACAGGACTTTAACCGTGAGTTCGCTAGCTACTCTCCTGAGAACCGTTTTAAAATTTTAGGAGATTTTCATTAACTTTGAACATCGTAACATTCGTAAGTTTGTTCTCCTCATGCTAGATACTGTAATTCCAACAGTGGTGTTATACCCTGTTTGCAGTCATTAGCTCCAGGACGGAAGATGCATTTCCTGAAAACAGTAACCACAAATTGACTGCATCCAATTGAGTTAAGCCCCCAGCCCTAAACTCACGTATAAATTGCTGAAAACTAGTGTACTAGCAAGCATGCATGCTGGTGTAGGTAAATATCGAGAAAAACATGCAAACGCACATTGCAAGACGTGCCAAAAAAGTATCAACATATAAAATATTATTAAACATGCAGACATCAGAACCTTCAGGGAAAAGAATTACAAGCGAAGATTGACGACAACTGAGAAGGGTCTCAGCACGCTGGTGGAGCGACCCTATTCGTTATTGTCAACTATGTTAGAGCTACGAGTGCCATTTGTACTCTTTTTGTTCCCAACTTTTGTATGCAATTAAACATTTGTTTGAAAGAGTAGAGATACCGACTACTACCCCGCTGCATGTACGTTTGTCGTTCCGCTTTGTTATCGCTTCGTATTTGTATCCGTTTACTCTCGTGTTGACCTCGAAGGTCAACAATATACTCTTTGTCTACTCGCTGTATGATTCTCAACCGGCTGTCTTCGGTTCACTCGATCCTACAAACTGGTGAGCCCGCGTAAGTTGTATATTATCGCGTACATTCGATTTCGGTATTTTTCCCTCTCGTATTACGTTTCGAGTGCGTATAGTTTACAGGTATACATTTATTTAAATTTTATATCGTTCTCATCCACTCAATCGCCATGGACGTTAAGTTTGAATGTTCGTCTTCCGTATCGCTGATCACCTTAGCTGTTCCTGCTTTCGGATATCTTGATTCAGAGCTGTGGTTTGCCGTGTTGGAAACAGAGTTTAACAACCGGCGTATGACAACCGATGCGGACAAGTTTTCGCAACTTATACCACGCCTCTCCCGAGATATGTTAAACCTAGTAGGCGATATATTACTAGGCGCAGCTACTGATCGCTACGAGTCGGCTAAACAAACAATTCATGAAGAAACACAGCCGTCCGACAAAATGCGTCTGGAACAACTGTTTCAACGGTTACAGCTAAAGGACCAGAAGCCATCGGTTCTCATTCGAGAAATGCGACAGGCAGTAGGTAAGTCGCAGTTGCCCGAGTCTCTCTTACAAGAGTTGTAGATGCAGCAACTGCCTGAGTATACATAAGGACTACTGTCCGTGTTACCCTCACGTCCGTTAAGTGATCTGGCGGCTTCTGCCGACGCAGAACATGAAAGTCTTCGAGGCACGACGCCGCCACCACTAGTGGGGCGAGTGGTAACCTCCAACAGTCCCGCAGATAGTTCGTTACTCACACAGGACGCCGAAATAGCAGTGTTGCGCAAAGCACTTGAATGTCGTGTACGTAATTCTGTGGAACCAAACGCCGAGATAGCTCAGCTGAGACGGGAGCTCGCGGGTCTTCGTGCTAGCATTCGGCGTACTGGGTCACCGTCGAACATTCCTCCGACGCGTGCTCGATCACCACCCGAACTGAAGTCTAGCAACCTTCGTTGGTATCATGAGACGTATGGTGATAACGTTGAACGATGTCGATCACCATGTAGCCATCGTAGTAACAAACGTTTAAACTAGCAGGCCGGCATGATTTAGCGACGACAGCTACAGGCCAGTTAAACAACAGTCGCCCCTTCTTTCTAAGGGATTTGACCTCTAAAAGACACTTCCTAATCGATACAGGAACGGAGGTTAGTGTCATCCGCATTCGGTAACAGATGCACGATCAGAATCTGACACTACATTCCGAGCAGCAAACGGTACGAACATTAGAATCTTCGGCCGTCAACTGTTCAATCTGAACTTTGGTCTTCGACGCGATTTTCGGTGGGTTTTCGTAGTAGCTGATATACCTATCCCTATTATTGGGATCGATTTTGTTGCAACGCTGGTTAATACGACCTCAAGCTATCCCGACTGATTGCAAAAGACTCAGCAATGAGGCACGACAAAAGTTCTTTGTATATTATCAATAGGGCATTATATATGAAATCAACACAGCAGTTGGCTTCATTGGCTTGGCTTCGGCCTTGAGGGACGACTGTGTTGGTCACCCCATGACATGTTCCAGGGTTGTTGTTCGGTCCATGCATATATCCTGTCTGGTGCACTTGTGTGACCTTTCGGTGAGCGCCGTGATGCGCATCCCAACTAAGATCATTTCGTCTCGAGCCGTTCGTGACAGATTTCCTACGGCATTTCGACTTGCTGGTCGACGCACATCGATCGCGCTTGATTGATACTTCGACAAGACTCAATGTTCGGGGTAAGCCGTTGCATACGGCTGTGGTGAGTCCAATGCTAGCCAATCCCGTAGTTGGCGAGCCTTATGGGAAACTTTTATCCGAATTCCCTCAACTGGTCGGCCCCGCCAACGAACTACCGGCCGTGACAACCGACGTCGCATATCACATTGTCACACGGGGGCCATCAGTTCGAAGTCGTCCACGTCGCTTAGCCCCCGATAAGCTCAAAATTGCTCGAGCCGAATTTGAGCATATGCTTCAACTTAGCACTAACCGTCCGTCTAATAGTCCATAGGCTTCGCCGTTGCACATGGTGCCCAAAAAGACTGACAACGACTGGCGCCCATGTGGCGACTGTCGAGCACTGAACAACACGACCACCCCTGATAGGTATCCAATTCCGCATATACAAGACTTGACAGCTAACTTATCAGGAACACAGGTATCTACAAAAATAGACCTAGTGCGTGCGTACAACCAGATTCCTGTAGCCCCCAAAAACATCGGTGATAACACCGTTCGGACTTTTCGAGTTTTTACGTATGCCATTTGGTCTGAGCAACGCTGTCCAGACTTTCCAACGTTTTATTCACGACGTATGTCGTGGACTGGACGGTGTTTATCCATACTTGGATGACATCTTGGTTGCTAGCTCCTCACAGGAAGAACATTGCGGGCACTTACATTCGTTATTCACCCGTTTGTCGCATCATGGAGTGACTATTCACCTAGCTAAGTGCTCGTTCGGGATGCCCAGCGTAACTTTCCTGGGTCACAGTATATCCACGAGCGGGATCGAACCTTTCCCCGACAAAGTGCAAGCAACAGTGGACTACCCGGAGCCAACATCATTCAAGCAACTTCGCCGTTTTGATGGTCTGGCAAATTTTCATCGTCGTTTCATTCCAAATTGTGCACATTTAATGCAACCGCTCACCGACCTGCTCAGAGGCAAGGTTCGCTCATTTTCGTTTACAACGGCTGCAAAAAAGGCCCTCGTTAATTTAAAAACAGCTATCGCCAATATAGCGTCGTTGTCACACCATCATCCGTCCGCCTCTTTAGCACTAACTGTGGATGCATCAGACGTGGCGGTAGGAGCAGTCCTGCAACAGCAACTCGGCGACGACTGGTGCCCATTAGCATTTTTCTCTAAACGGCTACAACCAACTGAGTCACGGTATAGTGCTTTCGGAAAGGAGCTGTTGGCGGTATACCTCGGCATCCGCCATTTTCGACATGTCCTTGAAGGCAGGGACTTCATCGTCTTCACTGACCATAAGCCGCTAACGTACACCCTGCGCTCGACAACCGACAGGTACTCCCCTAGAGTGACCCGACACCTGGATTATATAGCTCAGTTTACGACCAATAT
>JTDE01002947.1:82796-97393 GCA_014338405.1 Paragonimus skrjabini miyazakii | reverse complement strand
TAACAATCAGAATTTTGAAATAGAAAATAGTGTGGAAAACGTTACAATACATATGATGTCTGCGGATCAATGATTCATTTTCAAGCGAAGGATTCCCTATGACTCTGGCCAGAAGCCTGCCAGTTTTCCTTCGTATGTATCAAGTAAGATTTGACGTTCAATTTGTTTTGAGCCCGTTACCACACACAATTAGAAATAATTGTTTCGGCAAATGCATCAAAGCAACTTATTGGAGCAGCTATTCTAAACAAATTTCCTAATACTTTACAAAAAGCATTCTCACATGTTTTATGTACACTAAACTCAAGTGAGAAGAAATACAGCTAAAGAGAGAAAGAAGGATTCGCGCCTATATTCGCAGTTGAAAAATTGGATAGTGTTGCGCGGACAACCGTTTACGTTGTCTGTAGATCATAAACTTTTCTGTCCTTCTTAGGTACATAAAAGACACCCTGGTTCACACTGTCATTCGATTATAGTGCTAAGCTAAGCTACTACTAAGGTAGGAGTTTGAAGTCTAATTCAAGATATCATTGAGTTCTGAGCATACAAGTGCGTTATCACGTCTCAAAGCGAAACAGACAAACGCAAGGCCTGATGAAGTCCCAGCCACTTCATCAGTATCAATGGATGATGACGATTACAGTCTTTTCACACTCGCTCTGCAGCTTATCAATAATTGCCATAATGACCAGAACCCATACTTCAGAAGAACGCTGTCTCATGGTGGCTTCACGCTACACAAAGTTTGTTCACGAGTATAGCTGGTAACCGAAGCCAGAACGTCCAGCTTACTCATTACACTGATGGCCTGATGTTGATAAACCATGTCTTTTGGTTCACTCTGATACTACACGCTCGTAAAGCATACCCTTGTATCGATGCTCACCTAGAGTGGTCAGACGTTTCCCACATACAAACCATACCACCATCAACCCTTTCTCACTCTCCGACGGTTATCGGAGGTCTTATTGCTCGACAGTGAACAACAGTTCAACGGAATTTTGCAACTTTTACATCAGCTGTGGCACTTATCAATTGTTCACATTCGTTTGTTATCCACAGCCTAACGGCTAAATCGGGAGATTTGTGGACATACTTAAGAGAACTTGACAGAAATTAAGAAAAGAAGGTACTGTAGACGGAGCGAGTGATATAATTCTGAGGGCCTACTGTTTAACCATTAACTCGCCAACACCCGACTAGCGGTCACCTACTGAAACTTTCCCGGGGCGACCGTTGACAAGTTCACTTGATGCCTTGAGGTCAAGAATCTCTCTAACGCAGATAATTAAGCAGACAGATTTGCAGTTCCGCAAGCACTACGTTGCACACCGCAGATATTTTTGACCTGGAGATGCGATCTTTGTGCAGAATACGCATCACACCGGGGAAGATTGGTTATCAGGCATAACTGTTGTAGTGGATCTAAACACTATACAAAATGCAGGTGTGAACACGAGATCGAAAAGGTGATAAAAATGGAAACGATCGTCTCACAATAGTTTGTTAAAGTGCTGTGATTTAGAATTCCACTACACCAAATGCAGTATCCAATAGATACAATCCCCCGCGTCGTTCCTGATTAATCTTGGAGGTCACAACTGAGGTAATTCTGATGACAGGTAAGTAAGGAAATTTGCCGCAATAGTCGGTTGATTCCGTTAGCTTTCAACTCTCCAAAATTCTGTGCACCAGCGACACCGAACGCAGACAGAACGCAAGGCTCGAGAACTGAGAAGTGAGTGAGTTGTATTTACTGATTATTGATTAGTTCGATTAAGTTGGGTTAAACGTTCGCTGTATATGTGAAGTTGAGGAAAGTGAAAAGTGTGAATAACAATCAGAATTATGAAATAGAAAATAATGTACAAAACGTTACACTGTCAATCGCGAAGGTAATGTTTTCTACTGAGTTCGAGTTGGACATCTAATCTGGACACATCATATCAGTCACCTTAGACAACCGACGGATGATAGTCGGGATTAACACCGGCTCGACGTTCAACTGCCGCTTTAGAAATTGCTTGATGCATCCTCGTTAGTGTCCATAAATTTAACCACCGACCACTTCAACCAGTTGTGAACCCGGTAGATTTAATCCTATCCGCTTTCTACTGAATGTATTTTGCGGCCGAGTTTCCGCTGTTGCACATGGCAGACGTAAGCTTACTCGGTCGTCCTTTTACACAAGTTCGACTTATCAATAGGTTTCTGCTTTTCGGTTGGTTGGTTGTCAGATTGGTCATATTTGTGGCTAACGTGACCTGCCCACTGTGGACCCTGCCGATTGGCATAAAACGATACACGCTTCCTCTCTTGATGCTACGCGTTTGGTCGGGTTATAATAGAGACGTAGACCTCCTTTTTCAATCGATGGACGTTTTCTCTGGCCCTAGGTATGGTCTTCTCGTGTACTAGTCTAGTGTGTTCCCATATCTCCCACTTACAGGTTCTCTGGTTTGCCTGTAAATTTATGCTTCGCTAATGAACTCGAACGGCCAGCAAGAAGATAAGTTATTCTACGAGGAACAGGTGAGCTAGAGTAGAAATCGTACAGTGTGACACGAATAAATTGTACACCCTTTGAATTACGTTCTAACACCCATGATGATTCTGCACCACACCATCACATTCAAAGAATAAACAAAAGAACTCCCCAGACTCGTAGGATCATCCTGAAAGAGGTTTCGGAACGTAGTTTGTCTTGCTGATTGTTACAGCCGATATCGGATAAAATCAAGAGCAGGTAGCGAAGTCGTTTTGATACAGTTTTTGTAACATTTCATTCAGTTGTACAATATATCGTACAATACAGTTGTGTTCAATTATGAACTAAATTCCTAGAACATGTAGTGGGACGAACGTGTGTTTTGATAAGATCCATCAAGATGTTACTGTAACGACCTGGAGATTTCACTTGCCTTCCTGCGGTATGATGTGTAAAATAGTTCCAAAACTCATAGTTTCATATTGTACCTAGGCTATTAAGAAAGTTCGCATGATGCATGTTGTCCGATCGTTTGTCTGCATGCCATGTGACTATGGCGCGAACCCGAACGCACACGTGTGTCACACACTTCCGGTGTAATCGCTCGTCGACGGCTGGTCTCTAGCCTCTCTAGCTAACTTACGTGTCGGTGCCATTTCTAGCGCTATAAGAGACCCATTGTATATTTCGAGTAATAAATATTCGGTCTCTTCTCTCAACGGCCTTTTCTATTTCGCGTCTGGTTAATTCGTACCTGGGGAAAACAACTTAGTGCGGCGTGCACTAAATTGGTGAGTCCGAATTGTAATCGATTTTCTTTCAGGATTTTTGCTTCGGTTCACTACAAATTGGTGAACCCGAATTGTAATTTTTCCTTCAGTGTTTTATTTCGGTTCACTATAAATTGGTGAGCTTGTTCAAATTTTTATTCGCAGGTATATCTTTTGTATAACTGTGAGTTACTAGTTCTGCATATTTCGTACTCGTTTTTGACTCGATTCATTACCCATTTCGCTATAACCGATGCTCAACCCTACGTTTTGCCAGACGCCTCGATCAGTGCACTAGCCGTACCATTCGCACCATTTCAAGAGAACAATCCTAAATCGTGGTTTGCCCAGTTAGAAGCCACGTTCGCGCTACGACAAATTAGTTCAGAGCTAACCCGTTTCCACCACGTAATTGCGGCACTGCCACCTCACGTCATTGACGAGGTGGACGATATTCTGGAGTTACCTGACTCCACGAAACCCTACGAGCAACTCAAATTAGCCGTAATTAAGCGCGTTGGTTTGTCAGACCGCCAACGTATTTATCAGCTTTTGAGTGCGACTGAGCTCGGTGACCGTAAGCCATCGCGGCTCCTTCGTCACATGCAACGGTTAGCAGGTACGACACAGGTAGAAGAGGCTCTTCTTAAAGAGATGTGGCTCCAACGTTTGCCCAAGGATATGCAAAGCGTCCTTAGCGCAAACCCGTCTGCAACCTTGTCAGTTTTGGCCGACTTAGCCGACCGGACTGGGGACACATACGGCACCACTGTTTCCCAACTCGCTTCGAGTAGTCAGGGCGCGATTGTCACTTTGACTGCTCAAGTAGCTAGCCTTACTCAGCAAATTCGGGCCCTAACGACGCAGCGTTCGAGGTCACGCTCGATTACACCCACTCGACGACACAATAACCGCTCATAGTCGCGTGAACCTCACCAACCGCCACCGAACGCTAATCCCGATCACTGCTGGTATCACCAGCAATTTGGCAAGAATGCACGACGATGCCGACAGCCTTGCACCTTTGGTCCAATCAGCAAACAGGGCGGCCAAATCCTCATGGCTACCGACGTAGCCCATCCGCCTGGTCGTCTGTTCTTTCTAAAAGATCACCAGTCGGGAATTCGCTATCTTATCGACACAGGTGCTGAGGTCAGTGTGATCCCACCTGAATCCCACGACTTGAGCAGATCGATCACGTCTAACCTTCGCGCGGCCAATGGAAGCACTATTAAAGTGCTCGGTCAGCGCTCTCGCACACTCAACCTAGGTCTTCGTAGGCCCTTCCGCTGGATCTTTGCGATCGCCGACGTCCAAATGGCGATAATCGGAATCGACCTTCTCCAGCACTTCGACCTTTTGGTAGACTCCAGACGACGTCGTCTAGTCGATCAAACGACAAAGCTTACCGTTACCGGGATTTTGACCGATAAGGTATCAAACAGTCCCGTGTATCAAAGCCCCACGAAATTAGCCTCTTTTAATTTCTTAACCGACGAGTATCCGACTGTTCTCCGACAGTTTTCAGCGAAAACGACAATATTTCGGCCTGTTTGCTATGGACGTGCTTGAAGAACCTGTTCGCAGATTGCGACACGAATGTACCATTCCACTTGTAACACCTGTAGGCAAACTGATGGAACAGCGATGGGATTACCATTAGGACTGTTACTGGAGGGTATTCCGATCGATATGTTCGATCGGACGTTGATCAACATTATCACAGGTAAAGTGTTTTTCCGCTAGCGTTCATGTTTGTGTTGTATTCACCGTCGGGGATTCAGGTGTTATCATGGTCGATAGTTTAAACTGGCTAATTTGCGCACAGCTATCGATGAATTGGGCTCAGATGACATTTTCCCATTTCCTGGATATCTCTCTGAATAGAAGAAAAAATGGAAGTATGAAATGATCTGTTTATTGCACGAACACTTGATCAGGTCACTACAATAACTTCTGTAGCTTCATCAAGGTGAAGTGCAATCAAAGCTGGAGTAAACGACTGGTAGACAGAGTTGTAAAAATCTGATCGGTAGGCGTTTTGGAATACGTGTTGCAGCTTGTAGCCCATACTCTGCAAGAGGCCAGTTACCCAAAAACCGAAAGACACTGCAATTACCAGAAAGCATTTAAATGGTAGACATTAAGTACATTCCTTTGCGAATCCCATTCAAAGGGATACCAACACATCGTCGGACAGATTAGTTTATCCACTGCTTCTCCAATGGTCATCCTAAATCTCAAGGATTAATGGGAACTCACCTTTGGTGATTTACTCGTTTGTTTGAGACTGTTATAACTGAATCCTACTGAACACGAACGCGAATAACTGCTACGAACAACGATGTACGATTAACGCGAATAGAAACCCCTTCCAATTCGTCACCCCAAACCGCGAACGATAAGAACCAATGAGAACAAGGACAAAGCAGACTCCGGATAACAATGTATTTAGCCACCAGACGCTTTGCGAATTTACATGAGAAACTGGTCTGTATTTATAGAAAATCATTGACCTTGCGGTGGCGTGAGCGCGCGAAAAAATATTTGAATCCCACGCTGATGTATATCTCAGTAACGGCTTACGATATTTGATTTCTGACGGCAGAATCGTATTCTACGGGTCAGGTTTACCCTGGCCCTAACAGAGACTGCTCGAAAAAAGGTCGTATTCCTTACGTCTAGGGGCTCGTCAAGATTAATCGGATAGCATTTTCTAGATTTACGACGGATGTAAAATTATAGATCATGTGGTTGACGGCAGTCACCAGGTTAACATAGATAGATCAATCACTGTTTTCCGCAGTTTCCCAGAATTGATCGAAATTCGTTCACCGGTGAATGTTTCACTGCTGTTAAGGCTAATCCCACCACATTACCTGACCAAGCATTTTGTGGGCTGAACCACTTCAGTTAGCTTGACCATTAATTGACCGACCCGGTTAATACGTAAGCAGCTAGCATCCTCTTGGCCTCCGCAAACATACTGGGGGTGATGTAACAGCGTGAACTTATGGTTGTAGTATTATTGCTTGATTGGAACGGACGATGTCTCCATTTTGATAGCAATTGTCCGTGTAGGAGGTCGTCACAGTTATGTGATTCGTTTGTTTGTCTGAGTTGTCTGAGTGGAACTTTTTTCCATTCACGTAAGAGCTTGGTGAACAAAAGTCACCCTTCACCTTTCCAACTACAGGGACAATGATACGTTTACCGTCCTAAACGCATACAGTTGATTCACCTTTGTGATGATTGTCACTAAACCTATTTAGCACCACTATTGTTTATTACATTGATGGCAATAAGCTGTACAACTTGCCCTCAAGAGATAAATACCTGATTTGGTTAGTTTGGGTTTTATTACTACTGCGTCGGAGCTAGCTCTGGGGTTGACGTAAGTTAATTACTTCATTTATGTATTTCTGGCTAAGAGAAGTTAGAAGCCGACATCTACCTACTGCGCTGAGATATCCTCCGTCAAGCGGTGCCACTGAGAATTTTGTACGTATTCTGAAAAGTGCGATCAAGTCTGTCAACCCCACTAATTTTGAAGAACTGGAGAATGGTGTAGATAACTTCTTAAGCGGAAGTCTGACCACTGGACAACTGGGAGCAGCCCAACTAAGCTGTTCAGAAATCATGTTCTCCGAACTAATACGCTTAGTTTGGAATCAGCAGAAGTTGTGTATCATCGTGGCAATGACCTCCAATAATCTTGAGGACTTGTCCTCAATAACTTGGGTACTCGGATGTGTCGCATACCCGATTTAGATGATGGATCTGCCCACCATAGATACATCGATCAACCTGTCTATAATTTACCTTTGTTCACATCTGCGGTGCCTATTGGTAATGCAGATGGTTCCGGATGTATTCCAGGTTAAATTTCCTTGGTTGAAGATGCTGTTGAAAACAAACCACCACATTTGCAACTGTCTGTACGCCCCAGAAATAAACAACGTAGAAACTGTAACAACCCTGACAAATTTAAATTGTGGCGGATGTACTGATTGTCAGTGAACCCATTTTGTTTTATTATATTGCTGACAATAAGCTGTACAATTGCGTTCAAGAAATTGTTAAGTAGGGCAATGGTGTGGGCTATAGATAAGTGACTACGGCCTAACACTAACTACATATAACAAAAGAAGGGTACACAGTTGAGTAGTAAGGTGTATAACACAAATATGCATAGACAGGAAGATGATTAGAACATAGACCATCCGGGAGACTCACGTACAGTACAAAATAATGTCCGTGTAGACAATAGTGTGGATAGCAATATCCAGGTGTATGCTGTGTGTTGGCAGTTTTGCAGGGACAGGATCACGTGGATGCGATGTGGAGCGGTACAGTTGTGGTGTAGCTCACGTCCTCGTGTCCGTTGGCTTCGTGCGTTGTTGACTTGTTCACCGTCCGAGACGAGGTGTCAGAAGTTGTGTTGTGCCTCCTGCGAGTTTAGTGGCCTTCATATGCGTGCATTACGTGCCTGTAAGTTAACGCGCGTGAGTTGGCTCAGTCGATGCGCGCGTGTATGCGTGCATGTGGCCTTGTCTCCCGCAGTGTTGAGGGGAGAGGGCGTCACTGTCTGTCGGGTGAGTGAAGATGAGTTGCGCCAAGCGGAGTCTGTGTGTACAGAGTGGCCAGGATCTGTTGAATCACGCGCTGGCCTATGGAGCGCGTGATGTGTCTGTGACCTTGTGAATAGGCCAGAGATAGGTGAGTGAGTGAGATAGCTAACATGTGGTCTCTTGACCGGATGTGGGGCGAATGGATGGCTAGGATCGAGCCATCGGGTTTAGCCCAGGGTGCTGAACCGTTACAAGATTAATACTTAATTTGCTTAGTTCGGGTGTCATTACAACTTCGTCGAAGCTAGTTCTGGGGTTGAGTTGAGTCAGTTATTTCATTTCTATATGTCCGGAACCATCATATGGAACTCTCCCACAACGTTCCACTTCAGATGCGATTAGTTACCTGATCGCAATAATTCAGAAAACAACAAAGTGCACAGTGCTCTGTAAATGGTTACGACCAGGTAACAAGGAAAGGTACAGTCAGGAAGCATCCTGCGCGTAGCATGCGGATCGGAAATGTGGGGAAGTTCTATGCCAATGAAGATAAGGTATGAAATTGGGTTGAACATGTCTCATCAAGAACTGCCAAATTATACAACAAAATACCATAAAAAATCGAGTAATTCTAAGAGGTCCCTAAAATCACCAACCTACGGCATCATATAACCTTTTGTAAGGCGGAAGCTATCAGCCACGTCCCTAAATACATATTAGGTCTGGAAAGTCGCGCTCGAAAGTTTCGCAAACGGTATGCAGTGCCACATGAACCTATGACTACGAACATATAACCGGTCGCCATTATTGTCGCGGTATGTCACAGACATATTGCCGTTGTGTAAGTTCTACGACTTAAACAACTTGCCGGGCAATAGTTTTGTCTTGAAAACACCATACCACTGTCTTGCCCTTGGATGGCAACTTCAGTAAAGCTGGTGACGATAGTTGCACTCTATCTCTTTTAGGGTAACCAATGAAAGATAGATGTGTGAAGAAGCTGCTGCTAGTGTATTATCACTAGACATCGAAGAAGCGGATACGTCTAGTGTGTACTTTTGCAGAAGGCGTTGCAGAACCTCTCAGCAGCGACTACAGTTACGGTGGCACCCTAAGTTGCATATCTCTTACAACAGCGGAAGTAACCCAACTAACTTCAATGTGCGGTCTAGACAAACTACTGAGTCCGTGTTGATTGTACGATAACAAACCACTCACAATCGTGTTCAACCTAGAATCTGTGTAATAGAAAGCAGCCAAATGAGAAAACAGAAATGTCCTTGCAACCTTGTAAAACGCCTCCGAACCTTCTCAAGTAACTTCACGTCTTTTACCATATGCGGGCTCCAAGCCTGTACACAGTATTTGTAGAGATTTTCTTATTTTTGATAACTGATGAGTAGTCGAGGATTTTATTCATTTCAAGTTGAACGTCACCCACAATTAGTCGCAGCTGTTGCATCCCCATAGACTTTACAGTCGGCCCCTTTCGAAAAAAAAGCACTAGACTCGAGTTTCGCTCTCATTAGAGCTCGTCAGTAGTGCATATCATCGCTACTGCCGGGACTTGAACCACGGACGTGCTGTTCATGAGGCAACCGTGTTCACCACTGCGCCACTGACCTCACAGCAGGCACGACCGAATTATCATATGTGAACGCTCAACCACGTTTGCTTGTGAGTAATTATCAGGTTGCCCGATCGTCTCGAAATAAAGACACAGTTACTGCTTGTTAACTCCAATCGATGACCCCGCGATTAGGACTTCCAAGACAGGTCGACATCTGCGACCAATTGTGGGTGATGTTCAACTTAAAATTCCCTATTTTTGTTTACGAACGATGAAGCATTTTTGTACAACAACCGTTTGTATAACCTTTGCATATTGTTCAGATTGATAAAGGTGACCTTGTAATACAATACAAATTTTGTACACCTTGGTCTGCTCTCCTCTCCCTTGAGCAATCGTTTGAGAATACTACACGGATCTATCATCCAATTTTTTATCTCCGTTGTACTACGAACATCGCCGCATTCTTGATCGCGCTTCAGCAGTCCATGGCAACTGTGTAATATTCCTCACTTCCTGATACTAGTAATTTGGAATGGACATCGAGGGATGCGTCTGGTGTGTACGTTTGCAGAAGGAGTTGCAGAACCTTTCAGCAACAACCACAGCTACGGCTGTACCCTAAGGTACTTATTTCTTACAACAGCGGAAGTAACCCAACTAACTTCAATGTACAGTCTAGACGAACTACTGAGTCCTTGTTGAATGTGCGATAAAAAACTACTCACAATCGTGTTCAACCTGAAATTTGTGCAATGAAAAGCAGTCAAACGAAGGGACAGAAATGTCCTTGTTAACGTTAATACTTCGCCTGTGAAAACAACGAGGGGTATCCCGTGCGCAGACGGCAACAACACTAAACGATCAACGGTAAACGACGTTGTACGGTAATGCCTGCAAGCAAGCACTGAGTTATGCTGGAAGCCTCGACACGCTGTTCAGCGGATATGCAAACAAGATTCACTGAAGATCTTGCGGGTACCGCGTGAAAGCTTGTTATTTGTTACATATGCATATTTATGTATATATATCATACATGTATTCATATGCCATACGCGATCATCAGAACGGTCCTTTGTATTATAATGCAAGTGCACAGGTCGTACCTTTTTCGGAGGATACCTCTAAATGGTGGGTTGCGCGATTAGAAGACGCGTTCACATTATGACGGTTCACTTTATAAGTAAACCGGTTTCGTCAAGTGGCCACAACGTTGCTGTCTTATTTTAACACGGAAGTGGACGAAAGTTCTACGTTACTGGACCCCATAAGGGTTTATAAGCAAGTAAAGGTAACAGTAACCAAACGCGTTGGGTTGACTGGCCACCAACAAACTTCTTAGCACGTAAGCGCAAATTAGTATGGTGACTGTGAACCTCAGTACGTACGTAGAATTTTCATTATTTTGTACTTCATTTTGCTAACATTGCGTAACTGTTGCATCAGACCACACTGTACATTTTTGTTTAACTTGAGTAAAAACAACAACACAACACTTTTTCGAATAAACTCTGCTACACGCGCTTGCTGGTTCTTCCTACGACATCGGTGGTTGCTACCCAGTTTAAAACATCCTATTTGTTAGATCAATTTTCAGCTCTGTTACTTCGCAATCTCAGTTACGCTTGGAACAACCCGAATACTTTCTAGCATCATTGGACGCCTCACGAAAATTGTCAATCTTTGCTGAGTCCAGTCCTTGACTTCACTCGCTATTTTTGTATCGAGAATCATTGTAGTTCACACATCTGTTTCACTACATGTACGCGCATTGTATTCTCGTCTCCCAGATTTATGCAACAAATACTAGACGGAAAGTAAGATTTTGAATAGTTGTGATAAACCCAACTTATATTATACGATAATGACAGTTGGTCACGGCAAGCACTAGGTGACACTTATATGTGGAAAGTGCTAGGGAGGTTCAGGATCCGACTGTCAAGCGCGTGAGCAAGCTGGAGATGTGTGTAACACCCTTGGAGTGCATAGGCCGACAAGTGCGCAAACATGCGAACACGATCGCATGCAGCAAGCGGAAGGCAGTCAAAGTTCCTTACGATCTTGTGTACAGCCCATAAAACTCGTCAACTCTGTCAAGAATTGGCAAGGAGTCGGATCCGAGTAGACGTGCAACAAAACCCAGGATCAGCCATACTCCGACCAGAGTTGATACCCGTTGGCCAGAGTAGCATCTGAGTCAGACAGTCACGCTAGCAGCACATTTCTTAAATTTTCAGTCATCTACCTCAACTATTGAATCAATTCGAATCTAACGGAATCCAACGCTTACAGACTGGTGACATCGGTTCGTAGGTTCCACCGACTTTTCTTCTCAGCGAGCCATCTCTTTTAGCAAAATCTGGTAAACAAATTTGACAGGATAATCTTTGTCATAAAGCATTTTGAATAACCCCCCAAACTGAGGTCGAGACGGATATATCACCAGAAAATTTATTTTCGTGGTCACTGAACACGCAGAACTCAACAGCAAAACGACAAGTGCAGCGACAAACACAGTGTATTTGTATATTCCAGATTAAAAACCGATATAATAATGATATATTTCTCAACACACCTATGAGAAACATGCTCAGGTGAGCATGATCACTGTAAAAGAGTGCAAGGAGTACAAACAACCAGCAACCACTCCGGTATAATTTGAAGGCATTTTCAAATCCAGTATTCCTCACGCGACAGACGAGTTGAACACAGGACAGATTCAAAAAATGCCACAAAAATGTGAGGAAACAAGAGGTCATGAAAAGAAAAGGCAGTGGAGAAGTACAAGAAGTGTAACATTAAAATTTCCTAACAAATCTTTTATGAGAGAAAAGATTAACATATGAAGTCGTAACACGGACCAACAAGGCTTGTAGCAGACAAGGCTGCACAGCGTCAAAAAACAATCTGTGAAAAAAGCGTTATAGGCCCCTACTTGGCACCTAAAATCAGACCGTAAGCCTGGTAAATGTCCACTGCACCTGAATGTATTTGTATTAAAAGTCATAAGCATGTGAGGTCACAACACAAATCAACAAAACTTGTAACAGACAGGGCGTCACTACGTCAAAAACCAGGGGTGCGTGTTTATTCGATAAACGTGATACATGCAGTGGTGGCAGTGCTTCCAAAAATCATCAGGCCTTATTTCGATACGCACTCTTCTGGTCATTCAAATTTACTAGACTAACCGGAAAGTATCCGTTTGAAAGCAATTGGCCTGAAGGTCGCCCAAAAGGTTAAACGGTCATTTTGATGCGAATCCTCGTTTCTGAATATTTTTGGAAGCTTTAATATCGGAAGTTCAGGCAAAGTACCTACAACACATCAATTGTAAATAAGCAGCGCTGATGAAAAAATTGAATACATCCAATGGGTTCCAAAAATACTGGCTTGGGAATGGAAACGTTTACTCAATTTTCGCGAAAACAACCCGTTATTGGCCTTAACTCATTATTTCAAGTCTTATAAATGTACTCATTGCAATTTTTGAGGTAATGCACGTCATCCTATGGCCTAAGAGTGCTTCATTTTGCGGCGTTCTGAAGATATGCTCGAAATGGAAATATACGACCATACAATGTTGGCACTGTATTTTAACAAGAACACTAACACATTCGATAGTGAAACATGTATGACAACGTTTCCAGCTTCCTTGTCTATACGTAATTTACACTATTTCTCTTTGATCACATGATTTCAAGCAGATACTGGCCGACGAAGTGTTGCTCATTGAAATGGTTAGAAATCTTTGGTGTATAAGGAACAGCATAAAAAAGGGTATCATGTCACACTCTATCACCGAGGATCTTCAGAAGTAAATTGGAACCTGAACACTGTCTTGTAGTCTAGGCACAGTATTTCGGAGATGTTGTAATATTGATTTTAGGATCCCGGTGTAGCAGGATGTGAAGTGCGGTAAACAGGGACAAGAGCGTCAGGCTGAAAGTGGATACTTTACTTAAGGAACTTTTCTCCCCACAAGCGGGACACCTAAAGCGGAAAAATATTTCATCACCTACTTATCGACAAATCACTTACCTCTCAAGTTTGTTTCAGTTGTATTCACTTTCAGAGACATTGCTGATTGGCCACATGGGGTGGGGAATGGATGCACTAAATGTTAAGTATAGACAAGGTTAAAACCAACAGCAACGCTGGCAGCTGTCAGTAAATTCTGCGGTTGATTTTCTCATATCCACAATGCGTTTAGACATGTGACTGCTGAAATTACAGATGAAAGTACCAATAAAGGTGCCATTAGACCGAGTATACAGTCTACAGTTATTCATAAACTTTCTTGTGAGTGAAAAGTCGGTAAAACATGGAGAAACTGTTCACGCTAGTAGCTGCTTCAACATGACCCATTACAGCCATTACCAGTTCAGTTCAATTCAGTCCAGTTCACAGGACGTGGCGGCTAGCAGCCTGGTAGTCCATTTTCTTGCGCTGGTGGGCGACAGCTTCCCGCGCTTCGATTGAGGATCCCTTATCAAGCGTCGTCTGCGTGATACCCGTAACCTACAAAAACAATGACAGTCGCGTACGTAAGAAAAGGAAAAAGAATTAGAGGACCAGAAAACAACGCCTGAGAATGCAGCATGCATTCACACTAGTAGCTGCTCCTTCCGAATTACATCTGCCATGAACGACGTAGAAAAGGAAACCACTCGGGAAATGATAAGAAGCTTGTATTTGAATCTTTTGGGGTACTGGGCAATCATCATTTTTGATTCCTTTGATTGTCACGTCGATTGGATTATTTTTCTGCACCGCGATAGATACTTGGCGTTCTAAACATCGACTTATTACTGGTTGAGAGGTATACCTCCTAGCTATCGGCAGGCAGTTTGAGTTCATCTGTTTCCATGAACCGTTTCCTATAAACGCCACGCGACCCAAATCTAGTCGGAAACAGTGAAGTAGGGTGAATGTAATATATACTTATGAAGATTCTCGATGACAGATTGGGATATATCATCCGATTTTACGCCGTTCCGTATACACCGAAGATGGAGACCAACATATGACAGCATCATTTCTAAACATTTCTAACAGCAACGTTTCATTGACCAGTATCTGCCTGGAATCTTACAGGCAACGAGAAATAGTATTAATGTTGTATAGGCATGGAAGCTGGAAACTTTTCATATATGTTTCTGTAATACTCGGAATTAGGGACTTCGAATAGCCCT
>JTDE01002947.1:31457-43330 GCA_014338405.1 Paragonimus skrjabini miyazakii | reverse complement strand
ATCTGGTCGCTCTCCTCCGGTCGCCACGTAGCTCCGATGTATTGGTTCTGGCGTTGATATCTATGCCCAGGTGGGTCGCCTTGGTGAGGCCAAATCTCGTTTAGGTGGCAGGTTTGGGGTAGCGTCACATCGGTCAGATAATGGCGGGCGATCGTTGCAGCTGTGCGCTGAGCATAAGCTATTTTTAGCCAGCACTAGTTTTAGGCATCGTGTGCGTCATTGCTATACTTTGCGCCCGCCTTCTCCGAATCAGGCATGGTCTAAGATAGACCACATAGCTGTTAGTGCTAGGTGGCGTGGTTCCATCCAAGACTGTCGTTCTTATTGGAGCACGTACTTCGACTCTGATTATGCGTTGCTATGTTGTCGTTTTGTTCTTACTTTTGCTGGTCAACGACCCCACCAACAGCAACGACTGGTCGTTGATAAATTGGCTTTACCATCTGTAAAGCATAAGTACCAAGCAAGCTTAGAAAGCTGCCTTAGTGGTACTCACTCCGAAGATCCTAATAGCTGCTGGGCAGAAATCTCACAAGCTATTCAGAAAGCAGGTACTGTAGCATGCGTCACAGAGGTACATGGGCTAAACAAACGTTGGATTTCAGAGAAATCTCTGGAGTTGTTAGAAGCCAGACGGAACATTCCTGCTGGTAGTTCACATAATAATTCTAGAAGAGATATCCTTATGAAACTGAAACGTGGTCTAATCATCATCATCATCATCATAGACAGCAATACATCAGTGATTCACACTGAGGGAACACCGACAAACTCTTTAAGCTGCTCCGTGCCACTGGTCCCAGGCCACCGTCTGTCAGTGAAGCTATCAGCGAGGCAGATGGCACACTAATTTGTAATAAGTCCAGAAGGTTAGAGCGTTGGGCGGAACACGGAGAGTCCATTTAGCTGCTTCCTGCTTCCATTGTGTTGCCGCCACAAACTTGTGACGTAGCACCCTGGTTGGTAAATTTGGAACCACCCACTGAGACTGAGGTTCGCAATTGCATCTCGGCTCTCAAACGTAATCGGGCTGCTGGTCCAGATGATCTTGTGCTGGCACCTTTCAGAAAGGGTGGAGAGCTGTTAGTGGAGACCTTGACTCTGCTGTTTCAACTTGTGTGGACGATGGAAATCATCCCTCCGTGCTGGGGTCACTCGGTAATAGTTCCCATATTTAAAAAAGGAGCCCCAGGCTCTTGTGAAAATGACAGGGGGATTAGTTTGACCCCAGTCGTTCTTAGGGTTCTGGCATCCATTATACTTCGTCGACTCAGTGCAGTTCGTGAGATAAACAGAGGAGAACAGGCAGGGTTTTGCCCTGGGTGGGGTTGTATAGATCGCATTTTTACCCTTCGTCAAATTGTGGAGCAGCGTCATCTCTACCATCGGTCAAAAATGGCCGTATTTTTCGACTATAAAGATGCGTTCGATACGGTGGATCGATTTACACCTTCAGAGTCACTTAAACGCAGGGATGTGCCGACCAAGTATGTGAACATACTGTCGGCGCTGTATTCCCATACTTCAGCTCAGGTTAGGGTTTACGGTGAATTATCTGACAGTTTCAGCATCATGAGCGATGTACGTCGAGGCTGTCCCTTTTCACCATTTATGTTCAATTTCGTCATGGACGAAATAATGGAGGACTGTCTGAGGCACTCGAGTGATGCCGGTGTGGACCTCCCACCTTGTGAAAGACTGACTGATCTCGATTATGTTGACGACAGGGTGTTGCTGTTTGACAACTTTCAAGCGGCACAAACAACGCTAAACGCTGTTTCGCGTTCTGTTAAGTACTTCGGAATGCAAAAGTACTTCTGAAAGATTGCTGTGATTACGTGGGTTTACTGTTAGGTAATGAAGTCATAGAGGTTGTTGACCGTTGAAGTGTGTAACAATAAATCTTACACAAGGCCTATTCCACTTCTGTGGAAACCGGGCAATCTTTCTGGTACCAAGGCTGGCGTAGATGAGCAGTCTCGCAGCGGCTTTCGCGTTAGTACACACCGATAAAGTTATACTATTCAGGTAGGTAAGCTGATCCTAAATCGAGCGGTCGCTATAACAAAACAGCTAGATTGTTTCTGATAAGAGGATTGTTGAACTCTATCTTCATAGCTGTCTTCCGTGACGGATTTGAACTTAATAGGCGAGAGCCGTATAAGGACGAAACAATTCCAGCAGCAATGAAGTAACGGAGCTACATTGGACACGCTGCTTCCTTTGGACACAGGACCAACCTAAAACGGGCTACCTGAAATAGATTATATTTTACTAAACGTCACTGAGTTAGGTGTTCCAGGAAACTCCGAAAAATTGGTTGTGCATTCGTTTCTTTCTGTCTTCTGATTGAAAGGTTCTTCTAGATTGCAGCTGCGTCATTTAAATAAATGTTTCCCGATGCTTAGATCCCAAAACGAAAGCTTTGATATCCTGTGTTTACTCACATACTTAACGGACATCGTTCACACATTTCGGTGACCATTTCATGGGTGCTGTTTAACGTGATTCAGAGGCCAAGACGACTGCTAAGTAAACCTCATGCTAGATTCGTTGGTCGGTCATATATCAGATTTGCGCTTGCCAGAGCGACGTATAAAGATTATTCCTTAGTTGTCTGCCTGGTGTTTAGTGCGCGAGCAAAGTGAGCTTGGTCTGACGAGTTGGCCTTACTGTTTTCTTCTTGCGAGGAACTTTTCAACCCCAAAACGGGTTTTCCATTTGTCTCGGAGTGGCTCTTTTCTTCAAGTAGGAATATCTAATATGAAATGTTGTATTCCGTCATAGTTATTTTTGAGCAAGAGTATTTCTTCTTAGGAGAACATTTGATCTAACGTACAATCCTTGGTGCATCCGCTTCAAAAATAACTAATGGGTACAAAATCAATCTGAGTCGCTGTCTGATTAGATTATAGGTCTTCAAAAATTGACCCTCGCTTAGTAAAGACTGTTTCTAACACAGCTGCTACAGACTTGCCACTTTGGTTGGTGAATATCACGAGGTAGTGGTCACCAAATTACCTTCGTCAGCCCTCGTCAAGTATCACTATTTCTGTGTCGCACATCATTCGGAATGTTTCTGGGCTGCTGATAACATTGATATCTCAAAATTGGACTTGCGGGAAACAAGGACGTCGGCTCTCACGACCTTCTCTCAATACTCTGAGCTGTCCAGTCCGGTAGCCTAAAGTTCGCTGTTACTGACAATCTCATCAAACCTCACTATCATAATCGTAGACAGCAATGCGTCAGGTTTATCACTGATACTTAACTACCACACAACCGGAAAGAAAAAAAGCGAACCATGTGTTAGGTGAGAGAGTGAAAAAGAAGAGAAGGGGATGGGACCTAACTACTAAAAATAACTACGTCTACATTCAACATCAAGATGTCTACACTTTGCAGACAAACAACCGGGCTGTAAGTGATAGTGGGGCGTCATCAGTAAGACAGCTTCCTTACGACTTTCACTGTCCCGCGTCATTAAATGTACTCACCTCACAGACAACTCAGCAAAACAACAACAATATTCACACCAATGAGCCAGGTTAGCTACCATCTCGCCTAACGTCTTCAGCCACCGACTATGTGAGTCGCGAGGTCACCGGCCCGGGATAAGAACCGGATCTACAGTGACTAACCTCTTTGTGAACGACTTCATTTCTTCACGCCAGGTCATCGTCTATCCACCGCACGCCTTACACCAGTCGGCCCAATCATCGGCAGAGTGTTCGGTGTGGCAGACGGCTAGCTGTCATCCTTAGTATATGACCTAACCATCAGTCTTTGCAAATGTAAGGAATGAACAAAAACATCGGTTTGACAATCTGTCAAATACTCGCTTCGTTGTTTATTCGTTGGTGCCACCGGATGCGACCTATCGAATGCAGACATCGGTGGTTAACTGCCTGAAGACGGTTTATGTATTTTATCCAGATCGGCTAGGCTTCGCAACCCTAAAACAATACAGCCCTCATATTTGTCTTATATACGTGACCCTTAAACTTCAGAGGTGTCTTAGATTAACCTTAGAGATGCGCGCTTCGACTTTATTCCCTACACCACCACCATTATTGCAGCTTCCTAAGTACACCAGCCGATCAACAACCTCCATAACTTCATTAGCCAACATTAAATCTACGTGATCACAACAGTCTTGCAGAAGCACTTTACACTTTGATGTTGACAACCGCATTCCAAAGTAATTAGTGCGAAATAACTTCTAGCATTGTCTTTGTAGCTTCTCAGACGGCAACACTTTGTCGTCAACCTAATCACGACCAGTCAGTTTTCCATCAGATAAACGGTCTACACCGGCATCTTTTGAGTGCTGCGGACAGTCCTCCATTATTTCCTGTATGGCAAAGTTAAAAATGGTGAATTTTAGATGAGACCCAACTGTGAAAAGTCAGGGCTTCGGTTGGATTCGAACCAGCCACAGAAACACCATGCATCAATGCAGCAAGCACTCTACCAGCTGAGCTACGAATCCATACCAGGAGCTCGGAAGTTTCACATTTGGACTCGGTTACCTACCCGACCCACTGTCTCATATGGAATCCACCCAATGATCTACTGCCCCGGCAGGATTTCTCGAACAGTTCACGATGGAATCTGTCAACGCCATTGTTGAGCATAGAAAGCATGGTCGGCTGTGTAGAGTAATTACTGACTTTTTACTTACTGCTCCGCAGTTTTTACTCAATTTTCTGACACATTTTGTGGTGCTATCTTTTGTTGACTAGAATGTACACGGAATATATGGATTTCTTCGCATCGCTGTCTGCTGTGCGAGTGAATCGCTACGCTTGCATGCGTAGGTCATAATAAACATTTGACGTTTGCTCACCTGACTTCATTATTTTTCGAAACCGATAGGATATCCAACCTAGTGCGGATGAATTTTTGCGTCAAATTGTGCTCATAGTTATCCAGCGTTCATCGATTGCACCGACTTATCCATACACTGTGCACACCAAATGAGCGCCTGCTTCTCCAGGTACTCTGCCGATGGAGGCTGGATGAAACAGCAGCGCACACTTCCGGTCTTTAACACTGGTCTGTTTGTCGTTTTGAGACTTCATACTTAATGTTTAATGTATGTTAAATTGAAACAAGCTTCCACGCACTAGGACATACACAGTAAGGTTCTCGATCTCAGTTGTACCTGATTGCTTTGTTTGTTTGTCATTTCTAAGGGTTCAGCGATACGCAGTCTGCGGTATCGATGTGAACCCCTTGTTTTAGCCAAACCGAAGGATGCCTGGAGACAGTAGGCGTCATTTTTGCACATTAACTGACATTTTACTTCCGGCTATTTTTCACTAGTGCACTCACCGTTCGGTTGTTGAACTGTTATAATTGATGTGGTGGTAAGTTCGATATCGTAGACGAGTAACACAAAGATTCGTTATAAGTCATTTTAACCCGTAAACATGAGGCGGATCCAAGACTGCAACCCTGAGCACGGGTTTTGCTGCAATGACTGGTTTGTGCTCGGACCGCATCAAATGGTTCTGCACCGCGATGGCACCTCGCTCGGTGGTAAGAACTGACATAGTACGCATACTGAAGGTGCGCGTACTCTTTCACAGGTTTTATGGTCTAATGTTCCTTTTGTTACGGTAATGAGTGGACACGGATTTCTCCGCTAGTCATGGGTGTGAAATTAGATTGGTCTGATCGCAATCGCGTGTGTGCACAGTTGTTTCATTTAGTGTGACGAGATGTAATCGGAGTGTTTTTCTCTTCATTATTATAGATTAAACAAATTGCACTAGCGAAAAATGTTAATGCGTCGCGTCTGATTGGCGAAGTTCTTGGTGATTTAATCACAGTAACTCCGGAACGTTCATCCGTCGGGTTTAGATTCGTCAAAAAGCTGCTCACCGTGTTGCCAGTCCCAGATGGGCAAGAATTGCAGGCTGGGTTGATTGCTTCCGTGGATGAATTTACGAATTCTCTCATCTCTGATACCAGTGTGAATAATCTTTTCACACAGTTCATTCGATCCAGCACACAAGAGCAGTCCTCTGTTGTGTGTGAAGGAGATGGAGATCAACCGGATGAATTAACTGATAAATCAACGGACCGTGTATTTGGTGTGCTACGCTTGTTGAATCTACTCATCACACGGCTGAATATGGCCGATACGCCAGACGAATGCTTATGTATTCCTCCCACACAACCGTGCATCGATCTGTGTCTCTTGGTGGATACTGCATGTCGTCTGCAGTTAACATATGCCAACTCGAATTTGGCTATGATTTCTGAATCTCCGTCCCTTGCGGTAGATTTGTTCACTCAGAAGGATTGGCTTGCTTTGCTGTACCAACTGTTTGACACTTTTTCCCAGAGTTTGCCGTTTTTCAACTGTCTACTAACTAATTTGAATTCACGTACTTTGAACGGCTCATGGAACAACGCTGGTAGTCTGGAAGAGCGTGCGAACACAAGTTCAGGAAAGTCCGTTGCGATTGAGGATGAATTTGAGCATGGAGCCTATCTGTCTAGTCTTTTAAGTAACGTTCTTACATGTATGCGGGAGCTGCTTCTGGCTGTTCAGCTACCGCTTAAACTGTTGCGTTCTACCGTGTTGGATGTGCTGTTATGTGCCAATCAACTTGCCACGTTGTCCACAAGTTACGAGGCCGCGCTGGAGCCTAGCCTCCACGAGTCTGACGATGATGAAGTGAACGAGTGCTATAGACAGTTCCTTGAGCAGACTAATCAAATTCCAAAACGTTGACCGATTTGAAAACTCTTTGGTCCCTTCTTTGTTATTTATTTTTTGTTTGTGTTTTTCTTGGAAGTCTTGTATATTCATTATTATGGTTTGTTTTTATCCTAGAGAGGTTATGTATTGTAATGCATCGTACCTAATATGTAAACTGCATTTTTTCAAGGCTGTCTCGTTTCAGGTAGCCCGTCTACTTCACTCATGTCAATCCGGGTTCGTGGTTTTCACAATAGTGCGCATAACGTTTACGCAATTTTGGTACATAACTGGCTGCTTTTGTTTGTTTTACACGGAGAGATGTCGACGGATACTGGTTGGACGCTGTTGATTTGACTTGGATGGTTGCAGGTAAGCACACAGCAGTAAATGGCTCACGGTTTTGTAAGATGGCATGGCCGTTACAAAGCCATCATGCACATCCAGGCAATCAACAGCGAAATGCGTGCATACCGTTAACTTTCAGTTGTACATCACAGACTGCTCCCATTGGCCAGGATAAATCACATGCGACCTAAATACCGTTAGACCGTGCCAATCCGGGCAGACCAATTGCGTTCATTGGGGTTTGAACCCGCCGTCCTGTAGCTGATGTACACAGGTGCAGATTATCTTTAATTCTGAACGGCCGTATCTATATTGCTATTTGTACCTTCCATTAAAGTCTCATACCGTTACACTTATTAGTCAGAGTTCGTGCTGACACACCACTCCTTGAAGATTATGGAAGCCGGTGAACTAACTCAGTATCATTCGGGTAAATTTATCGAAGACTGGCGACTGAGATGATTGCACAAACTGCCTACTCCCAAACCCGAGTTGTCCAATGAGACAACAATGACCTCAGCACTAACACGTTTTTCTAACAGTTGATCCTGGGAACCTTGCGAGCAAAGTTGGGGGATCGATCTGCGTTGACCCGGTGGTGGCTGTCAGCCAGATAGACCAAAACTAGGCGAGTAAATAGGTTTTTCTCGGTTGTCCTTATGTGAGCCAGATGCTGTCTGCTGATTCGTTCCGACAGGTACAGTCGAACGACCAACACTGCGGTGAACATTCGCAAGCCGACGTGTCATTGTAAGTGTTCTGGATCGGCAGCTAGAAGTTGCTTCAAGCTGATTGACATCTGTGACCTGAGGGCTAACTACCTGCGCGCAATTAGTAATGACTTTTGTTGCTAAAATCCCATTACTGGTTTGGAAGCTTCGTACTATGGTCATCAACCACAAATGTAGAAATGTGTAAAGCAGGCAGAACGTCTGAAAATAACGAACCAGAATGAGGATATGGTAGTGGAATTAAACGCTGATGGAATGGTTGATCTTTCAAGTGCTCACCGGCACAAGTCCATCTAACTGACATGATATAAGTCACAGCTGTCAGTTCTGCACACAACTTATTTTGATTCCGTCATTTCAGTAGCCACTACAACAGAATGTTCGTCTGTTATGCTCAATTTTTGTCTAATTATTTGAACATTGTTCAGCCTAATTTTAAAGAATAGAATCTCTACTCTTGGTAATTTCGATGCTTCCAGTCTTTAAAATCCACGTATTCTAGTTATCTTCCCATCTGCCAAATGTAAAACCACGGTTAACCTACGTTTCATTTGTAGTTAGATACCTCAAGCGGCAGAGCCTTTTCAGATGTACTGTTCCCCTTGCAGCGACCACTTTTGTAGGAAACGGTAAAATTATACAGAAAATGGCGTAGAAAGTTGTCAACTTTTTTACTACGCAACTCCGTCACGATGACGACTACCATCATAACACATTGTCTCGGGCTTGCCACTGTGCCTCCAATTCGTTCACTTCGCTGTCAAGTTATCACACCTTTGGGTTTCAAGACAGCCGGATGCACTCGGCGCTGTATGAGTGGTTGGACTCGCAGGTGACCTGCCGACTGTTCTGCAGGAGCGGTTCAATATAGCGATGTCGAAAACGCCACCCAATTAAAACCGGATCAGAGAATCGTTGATTGTCAGTGAAATATTCCCTTCGCCCTGCAACGTCAACTTTGAACGTAGCGAAGTCACAGCACGCTTCTTGGGTAGGCGTTTGAATTTCGCGAGTTGACCGCGGCAGCGGCCCTCTCCGTGTCCTATTTATTGTCTGTTTGGTAGATAGAGCGGTACACAGTGCCAGCAGGGTGTAGTAGGCTTCAAAAAACAATCGTTTGGTGTGCTATTTTCCGACAGTATCACATTTGCCGGTTGTCCATTTTAGGAATGCTCGACTATGGTAAGGTCGTGCTATTGACTGAACGACCTGACGCGGCGGTGATCGCCTGCAGGTTGATGCCAAGATCCAGTTGCATTCTGGACGAGCGCCCGTAAACCGACCCTAACAGAAGAATGGAAACAACAGACGAAAATCAAACACTTGAACTGACCATCAAGTCAGTTTAATTCGTTCACACTGATAGTTGACATTTCCGAACTGTTACAGAATCACCGGCCTTGTTCTTGACTAATTTGAAACATTGGTGCCGGATGCTGAACAGTGGTGATTGTTCCCCAAAGATCTACCCGATGCACCTGACTGTTGTAGCTTGTGTTACGGCTTACGAGCGCGTAAACAGACAATGGAATAACGGTTAGTAGAACGGTGGATAACGGAACGACGTTCAACGATTCTGAACAACGGACTACGAAATATGCAAGATTAAAACGAATCTTCCCGGCCAACTCAACCACCCAATGCTAACGGATGAACACAAAGAAAAGACAGGCCTCCGGACAGAGCCACTTTATGTCACTCAGTCCGAAGACAACACGGTCACAAATTAAACAACATTTAAAGGGTTTGTGACCAATCAGAAAACAAGGACAGGAGTGGACCAGACAAAGATCCAGACGGTACAGTGATGTCCCAATTAAAGGGCGAACATTTGGGCGGTATGCCAGGAATTAGCCCTAGGCTGAGAACGCACGTGAAGTGCGTAGGCTAGGTGAAGTGGCACATGACCGTGCCGACAATGAAGGTCACTTTGAGCAGAATGAATTGGGCCTTTCCAAAGGCGAATGTGAACGGTATTTTCGGGGAATTGGGTTCTTCCCCGACACCTCCCTTACGAAGATTAATAGTAGGTCATCTTCAGATCAACCTGAATAAGAGTCGGTGGTCGGCGTTGTCGATGGCTCCAACGTCTGAGAGGACAACTTGTCTTGACAGTTGACATAGGTTGACGCTTCGGGAATCTCGAACGTGACCCGGAGTAGGTAAAACGGTATGGTCCCCTGGTCGTCACGGATTTCTTCATTGACACCATGGCGTGACCAGAGCTGATTGCGATGGCGGACCCAAGTGTCCCCCGTAACGGAAATATCATAAATCACCTTGCCCCGGCGTCTCGTTATCACACTTTATGCCCATTGGTTGTGATCGGATCGATAATCGCGGGCGTAGACAGGCGACTGAACTTATAACGAAGCGTGTTCGTCTGAAGAAAATTTCCTCGTCGGAATCATGGAGGTCAGCGTGGTTCGTAGTTTACGACTCAAGAGCTTCGGCAGGAGGTTGATTACCAGTCAGCAACTTGTTAGGAGTCGTCCTGTAGAAAAACAGGAATTGCTGTAGGATTTCTTCAGACGCCCCCTCTCCACGCACTGGCAACTGGAACAACGTTTGACCACGTCCTCAATTTAACGATCCATGCCAGGTCAGTAAACATAGCTGCGACCGACAGCTTTCATTCGGCTGGTGCCTGGATGGCCCATGTGGAACTGGCGGAGAACCAACGGACGAAGGTTGGCTGAAACTACGACACGATCTGCAAACATCAGGCAGTCTCCAACCAAAGAGAGAGACTCGCGGCGTTGTTGTCGCTGTTGCAGATCTCCTGTCAAAAGTGTGGTAGGCCAACGGCCTTGGACATACTGGACAGCTTGGCGGAGAACTTGATCTTCCCGTTTGGCCCGTTTAATGTCAGCTGCAGTGACCGGAAGGGCACGGACGGCATCGGATAACTGTCGGATGGTGTCTGATTCAATAGACACCGTGGCGATCACCGCATCTTCTTCTGTCGGTCGATGGTTGCTGATGAGGCGGGAGAGTGCATCGGCCTGCCCAGAATCCTCTGTCTTTCGATGCTGGATCCGAAAGTCATAGCCGAGCAAGATGGTGGCCCAGCGTTGAAGTCGGTTAGTGAAGTGCACCGGTATGCAATTCTTTGAACCGAAGATTGACAACAGTGGCTTGTGATCGGTTAATAGGATGAACGACCGACCACAGATCAGTTTGTGGAACCTTTTCACTGCAAACACCAATGCAAGGGCCTCCTTTTCTATCTGACCGCAGTTCCTCTCAGCAGCTGTAAGTGTTCTGGAAGCATGCATGATGGCTTTTTCCGATCCGTCAGGAAATTGATGAAGGACGACGGCGCCAACACCGTAATTGGAAGCATCGACTGCCACGACGATTGGCAGCTTGGAGTTATAGTGGGTCAGGAGCAGGTTAGGGCCGAGCATCGATTTCAGCAGAACGAATGCGGCTTCACAATTGGTAGACCAGTGCCAAGATACGTCTTTCTCCAGCAAACGATTGAGCTGGAGCCCGGACGTTATGTAATGAGGACAGAAATGTCCCGTAGTAACTGATCAACCCAAGGAAAGAACGAAGTGATGGGACATCCTTGGGTGACGGCATCTGTTGAATAGCCCGGATGTTCTCAGGGTCGGGATGACGGCCGGCTGCATCGAAAATGAAACCCAGGTATTTGATGGGTTGAAGAAAGAATTGGCATTTCTCCGGTCGTAAACGAAAACTGTATTCCTGGATCCGCTCCAGGACAGCATGAGTTCGATTTCGTAACTCGTCCGGGGTGCGTCCGACAATCAAGATGTCGTCCAAGTATGCAGCTGCTCCGGAGATACCAGTGAGGAGCGTATCCATCATCTGCTGGAAAATCGCAGGAGCCGTCTTGACACCAAACGGGAGTCTGGTATACTGAAATAACCCGCGGTGGGTGGTGATAGTGGTCAAATCACGGGACTCAGGTGCGACCTCGATTTGTAGATAAGCATCAGCAAGATCCAGTTTGGCGAAACATGTTCCGCCATTGAGGGTTGTGTACAGGTCCTCTGGCACCGGAAGTGGATAGCAGTTCGATTTCAAAGCAGAATTGAGCCCAGGTGAGA
>JTDE01002947.1:21238-31357 GCA_014338405.1 Paragonimus skrjabini miyazakii | reverse complement strand
AGGACGTTCTGTTCCTCAAGGCGTTTGAACTCTTGGTTCACGAGTGCCAAAGCTTCGTACGGTACAGGTCTTTTCGGACGGAAGACGGGTTGAGCTCCTGGGGGTGGATGCAGGATTGCTTGGTTCTGAGAGCAGCGTCCCAGACCTTCCTGAAACATTGGCGCGAACCGTTGGACGATCTCAGTCGTCGCCTTGCGTGATGCGGCAGGGAACCGCACATGGTTGCATATTGCTTGAATTGGAAAATCGAGCAGGCCAAGTTGTTCCATCCAATCGAGCCCAAGCAAATTGAGATTCGAGTCAGAGACGTAGCAGGAACCGTTAATAGTTTTGCTTCGGACTGGGACGCAACACTGCAATTGGCCAGTCAATTGCAAAAGGCCGCCACAGGCGCTGGTAGCGGATTGAGACGTCCGTCGGTTTGGAGGTCGACCAAGTGTTCTCCACAGACTATCTGAAATGACTGTAATATCCAACTGCAATCGAACTTGGAGGCCATTTATTATAACGGAAACGAACTTCCGTCGACCCGGGGCGTTCACTTGGTAAGTGGTCATCAGGCTCAGGGATCTGCCAACCGGTTTGGATCTGAGCTTCGATTTGAACTTGGGGTTGTACCGCGACTTGGAGATAGAGGAACCACTGTCAATGTGCTGGGATTGACAGAAATCGTCCTTGTGTCCCAGTTTATCACATCGAGAGCAACGGTGCCATTTGAAAGGACAGTCACGATGAAAGTGTCAGGTGCCACAATGCCTGCACGGGGACGGAGGTGACCTCTTGGCGTATGGGCGCAGAGGATGCGAGCCAAGTCCAGCGGGAAGTGAACCAGGGCCGGAATGTCGTGGGAGATTCTGCGTTCGCATACCATTGCCCGAACTGTGAGTGAATGAGCCGGAATGTACTGCATGTACGGCACCAGTACCGCGTTGGACCATTGCAGCGTCGTGTTTGAGGTTGATTAGGGGATGGCATTCCGTGGTGAGCATCTGAAGCGTCGTCGTGGGTCTTGCTCGACGTTGTTCAGCAAGCGAGTACGGATGTCTGCGTCTTTCGGAGAGTGGGGACCGCAGACGAACACCAGGCATTTAGATTGATCCTCGGTAAGCGAACCGAGCTTGAAACACTGGTACTCGCGATTGACCATGCCGGCATAGTTGATGTAGTCGTCTGACTTGGCCAGTTTCAGACATTGGTACATTGTGTTGAACAAGGAAGATTGACCACTGAAAATGGAACGCAACGTCTCAACCGTTTCCTCGGAGTTGTCGCGTGGGTTCTTTGGAAGGATAACGTTGACATACTTTTTGTGCTCAACGATATTGAGTTTGCGCAGGAGAAGAGGGACCTACCACGGTTCGTTCTGTGTACCGAAATCGACACTGAACAAGTCCTCGTACCGTCTGAATCAGGCATCAAACTTCAAGCCAGCCTGGGTATCGTAATGAAACTGGGTGATATCGCTCGCGACAGTGTCAACTGATTGCTTCCCACTGGCCGACGTCGGTGGGGCCAGTGAGCGCCTCTATAAACTTGAGCTGCTGCGCGAGAAGGCGTTTTAAATCAACGGATTCGTCAACCGTAATTGAAAATCACCAGGCCTGTTCACCAATATGTTGTAACTCGGTATACGGCCTACGAGCGCGTAATCAGACAACGGAATAACGGTGAATAACGGAACGACGTTTAACGGTTCTGAACACTGGACTACGAAATATGCAAGATGAACAAAGAGAAAAGACAGGCCTTCGGACAGAGCCACTTTATGTCACTCAATCCGAAGACAACACGGTCACAAACTAAACAACATTTAAAGGGTTTGTGACCAATCAGAAAACAAGGACAGGAGTGGACCAGACAAAGATCCAGACGGTACAATGATGTCCCAATTAAAGGGCGAACATTTGAGCGGTATGCCAGGAATTAGCCCTAGACTGAGAACGCTCGTGAAGGGCTAAGTGCGTAGGCGGGGTGCCAGACATTGGCACAAGGTTGAGAACGCACGTGAAGTGCGTAGGCTAGGTGAAGTGGCACATGACCGTGCCGACAATGAAGGTCACTTTGAGCAGAATGAATTAGGCCTTTCCAAAGGCGAATGAAAACGGTATTTTCAGGGAATTGGGTTTTTCCCCGACAGTGACAGATTTTCCAGCTCAATCCGGAATATATCCTCGTACGCTTGGAACCAGGATGCGAAATGTACATTAGAGGTCTGATCAGCACTATGGAACTCAAACTGGAGTCTATAAATCTCGAAACCTTGTGCCAGTGTCCCAATCAATCTCATCTAGAGCTACCGCACTTGCTTCGATCGCTGAAGAAGCACTTGAACTTGTTCGAACGTAAGCGATATCGTCGGTTCTCTGTCTCCATCTGCCGTGCCGGCAAATCCGCAAAAACACTACAACTGTTTGGTGGGAGATTTTCACAGTCTGAAGGTTTCTCTCCTCAAACCCTGTAATTCCCAACCAAAAGGACAGATGGCGGAAACGAGTTTACTTATCTCGTAAGAAATTACTCCAAAAAGGTATTATGCTTATAGGTTACAAATCAGTGGAGAAATGGATAGTCGAGCATCCTCCAGGAAATCACACTGGTTCGATGTCGTCGAAACAGCATATCCAGGCAAGCCGCGATGCTTTGGAACTTCTTATGCAAAACCCCACCTCAGATTTGCAATATTTGATTAAAATTTGCCCGTCCCAACGATTAAGAGGCATCGTGTCTCTGCAGTTTCGTCGTGCTCAACAATTGTGACACCTAACTCCGCGGTCTATAGATGGAACACCATAACGGATCTATTCCTTAGATCTATGACCTCTCTTCAAAGAGAAACAACACTTAAAGGAGATTTACTTCAGTGGGATTTGGGACCTATTATTCCAGAGGCGCGTTGGGTAGTTGAACGAGTGGGAACCGCCTTATACGATCAGGACTCTGCTTGGCTGGCTGTTCCGTGGCTCACCAGGCAGATGTGCCAAATTATGCGGTTTTGTGAACTGTTTTTCTGATAGACTCTCCCTATCTGTACACCCAACGTTCAGTGACTGGCAAAGTTAGAGAATCCTATCCACGAGGAGGTGGACCGGCCCTATCTCTGGTAGAAGATCGTGATCGTTATTTGGCCACGCGTTGCGCAATGGCGGTTCGGTAGTTACAGCA
This sequence comes from Paragonimus skrjabini miyazakii, assembly GCA_014338405.1. Taxonomy (NCBI): domain Eukaryota; kingdom Metazoa; phylum Platyhelminthes; class Trematoda; order Plagiorchiida; family Troglotrematidae; genus Paragonimus; species Paragonimus skrjabini miyazakii. The sequence goes on along the minus strand of JTDE01002947.1, from coordinate 28,195 downwards.
TTGGAATATTCAGCTACAACGAAACCAGACGGATTGAATACGCACTAGGAAAGAGATATTATATCGAGAGAAGATAAGCCTAACGGTGCCAAGTAATCAAAGTATAGGCCAACCATCTTGCTTGTCTACATTGCAAATGATGAAAAATCAGCTCCATTGACAGTTGCAGAAAGACAGAGCCTCTTGCCTGGGAAGGTGTCATTTCGGTTTTCCAATCGAGTACACATTCACTCATGTTTTGTTTGAACGGATTTTCATTTTGTTAAATCGACTTAACGGTAAAAATGACCACGAAACAATAGCAGATTATACTTCTGCCAGACAGCTGCACGGATCATCCACATGTGTTTCAATTGCACTGAATTTCTCACTTTATCTCCAAACGTCATCACACTTTCGACCACTGGATGCAGGTGTAATTTAAGCTGCGAAATGGAGATGCTGAAAGAAGCATCTTGGTAACGTTACGAAGATGCATGAAGTATCGAATTATGCGATTTTTCTGATGGTTAATCTCTACTTTCCCTTAGTTGTTGCAACCCGTTAGGTAACTTTGTCCTGGGAAGTTGTGTACGCTTCGACAATTCGATCGAACCTGCGGAATTGTGTTTCTTGTGTCCTGGAAGAAAGCGAAGTAAACAACGAGTTACCGGTGTGGAAGGATCTGATAATGACCGGTCCTTTGCTGTTGTCCATTGGGCATGAGTACGCAAAGTTTGTCCCGTTTGCCTGTTTACTTTTAAGTGTATCTCCGTTTCAATGAAGAAGAGGATGCCTCTGCTGATGAGAATATCTCAACCGCACAAGTAATCCAAGACAAGAAACAATGATTTGCTGCCAAAGATCGTCGATCTCCCTATGACTTCGTCGTGTAATTTAAGAAGACGACAAATATGCTATGCGATAAGAACGAATTAAAATGACGATATACGGCATAGCCGGAATATGGGCAGAAGTGATCATTCCCACTACAGCGTACACTCGTGTGCGACTGAGTTCACGTTCCCTACGGTTAGTCGTTGTGATTGAGAAGCACTGCGCTGTCTTTCTCCGAATAAAAAAAACGGGGATGTTCTCCGACGTCACCTGCACTAAGTGGTGTCTGCAGTCTTCCATTCTTGGGTACTGAGTTAAAGATCTTCCAAACAGCTTTTTTAAGATAGCCCATGGTAACTGAGTGATGCTACCTATCCGAGCCAATTTTTGCTCGCATGCAGTTAGATAATGGTGAAAATACCTGCTGAACAGCGGGCTCGCCACATCGACAGGCATTCGTTTGGAATCGACAACATTATTCACAAGCGAATGTTACTGAGAGTTTGCATACAATAACTCAGTCATGCTTGGTGTAGGGTCACTGGCGCAGTGGTTAACACGGTTCCTCATGAAAGCTCGATCGGAGTGCACATCATGGTCATGACAAGAATGCGCATCACCGACGAGCCCTAACAAGAGCAGACCCCCCGGTATAGTGCTTCTTTTCAAGCGGAACTGACTGACAGTTTTGTGAGAACGCGGCAATTGTGGAGTGTTGCCCAAATTACGTAAACACACTTGTAGTTACAGATGTTCTTGCGATAAATGATTTCCATTCTATCACCAAAATTCGGACTGTTATTATAAATAAAGGCTATCCGAGTATAGGGTATGCGATATAGAATATACGATCTGATCAGACGTTACTGCTCCCCGGGCACGTGAACTTAACTACCTCCAATGGTAGTAAATATGTCCAGATCGAAAGGGCCGTTGCTACACCCGCCTCCTGTTGCCGGTGACTAAATTGGTCGACACGTCTTTCGAATGGGATCCAGCCACTCAAAGTATCCAGTACACCTTACGTACCCGCTAGAGCTGGTAATCACTAAGGTGGTTCGTACGCCCTTCTCGAGACTAGTCCATAGTTAGCGGAGACTGGAGATGTCCGTATGCCAGATGGACAGCATATTGACTTGGAGCCCATGTGCCCCCGTTGGGGCACCCGAAGCCTTTTTGTGGCGGGGTAACATACGCCATGTCATAACATCTTCGAAGAGTTTGTCTGGCATTTCAGAAGAGACCCGGCTACCTACCGTGAATCCACCACACCCTGGTAGTACTACTGCTCACTGTCCGCGACTGCCTATTCGCCGGGAGCCCCGCCTAGTTCTTCCTCACGTGAAAGGTCGTTCCTAAATCGCAACCTTGGGATGCGCTCAGTGACGTCGGGCTAACCCACTCGCTTACTCGGGCAACAGAACTTCCAGGTGCATGATAGCTAGTGTTAGATCGATCCAGACAACAGGCTACCTGGGTTAAACCAAACAACCTGTTAACCATTTAGGGTTTTAATTACCTCTTCTCTCGAATCATTCTACTCAACTGATTACATCGACTTTACTCCTGTCTATGTTTAAACAACCTGACTGTATGCAACTTTTTTCATATGCACTCACTATCACAGCTTAGACCCCCTATCCCTGTTTAATTGATATGACCTGTTATTTTCGGTTCAATTTACTGATTCATCTCGCCAAATCGTAATATCCCCGAAATTTTCCACCGGCTTACATAGTCAGAAGAAGCTTCCGAGTCAGAAGTAAAAAGTCACCGACACTACCAGTGACTGTTTACAGGTCATTACAGCACCTCATCCTTTCAATGTAGTGTCGTTGATCAAGAATCAGTGAATGGAATGTGTGACTGAGTAGTTTTCAAGCATGCTTTAAGATTATCAGTGAGAATATTTTGTACCATGTGTAAAAAAATAATAGGAAATACAAAATGAGAAGAGAAACGGGTGGAGGGGCGGGATTGTGCAACTTGTAGCGTTTGGTAAGCGTAGTCTATTGGAACCACTTCCAAAAAATGGCAAACAAGGCCTGCTTTCAACTTTCGCTGCCAATTTAATGCCCTTCAGTCCTGCTTCCTCGAGTCGAAAGTCATTTGAGTAGATACCACTGGACCAGATAGCTGGTCGCTTGACAAGCGCGTAGTACTTGACTCAACCAAGTGCTGAAATTATAATTAGCGCCAATAAACAAGTTTGATGTATAATCTCTTCTAACATTGCCGAAAAGTCATGTGGTCAAATAGGGGTTGGTTCGGAAAATACTAACACCGCTTAGTCTTCTTTTGTTAATTTTTAACCTTCTTAGTAACGTTTTCTTCTAGGATATTCCACGTCACTGTTGAGGTGAGCGGCGGCCCGAGCCACAGCATCTTTTGGTCAGGCTCATGGCTTCTATGATGATGATACACACCGCACACAGTAATTACAAGTATAAGAATATTCAACCAAAAAAAGGAAACAACCAAATCTGAAGAAACAACAGATGTTTAACCGAATGCACCCCTCCAAATTCCAAAACAAAATGCAAACTGTTTCAATAAAGTATGGATTAAAAAAACTGAGAAACATGCATTTTACCCACTGAAAGATTCAGTATAGTCGATAGGACAACGAAACTGTTTAGATGTTTGTTTGAAATCCGTCAACACAAACTGAGTGTTGCTTTCATCCACGTAATAGGTCTTGCTCTTATCCGATGAAATCTCCTGGGCCACAGAAGTCGAACAGATTACATATTTGATTTGAACTCCCATCGCTGTTTAGCTTCAAATCTGAGAAAAGAATCATACATACATATCTATAAAAATTAGAATTTGGTTTACCAGAATCCAGCTACAAGTCTACTGATAAAACAGTGATCTTGAATTTACGGAAATAATATTTAAAATCGGTTGCTGCTTACTATCAACAGCGCCTCTGACGGCCAGAATGCCTTGTCCACTCGGAGAAGCGACAAAAGATCGCAGCTTTTTTTTCTAGATGGAACAGGTCAGTAACGCACCACTGACGCAACAAAACGGCTTATAGAAAACACCTGAAAACCTTAAGGTCGATATGTTAAAGACAGCCGTACAGGCACAAAAACAATCATTTTTTTATCATCGGTGCCAGAAAGTATGAGGGCGTTTGGTTGTTGACCAAGCCGACATTCCCGGGATATCCTTGTATCGTCATGGGGAGCAGGCCGTCGAGTCTACATGAAAAACTTCAGGAAAGTATGAATAATACAACTGCACAGAGAATCAGGCCTGGCAACCAAAAAACAAACAAACTCGTGAGGTGTGCCAACATGTCAGTCCGAAATATAACGTACAGAGCCCAGAATAAAATCTTTTTCGGAATGCTTTTTTCTATCTGGTGTTCGCCGTTTCAGCTGTGACTACTAACCGTGTTCAAGGTACCACTGGCGCAACTGGTTGCGTGGTAGTGATATCATTTTGTTTCCTAGTGTAATGGATAGTCAAATCGAGGTCGCGATTATTCCAGCACTCGGTGGAATATCTTGACGTGGTGGTCAAAGCTCACAAAGGGTGGATTGTGGACAACACAGGCGAGAAATGGCAAGGAAAAAACTCACAACAGAAAGCGTCAGTCACAAGCAAAACAACAGACAAAAGTGCACACGATATATGCGTGTGGCATGGGACCGTGCGGGTTGAACAATAAAGACAGTGTTTTACTGAAAGATTTTCGCTACAGTGGTTAATGATTATTCTTCCCTTCATGGTTATACTGTAATTGAACATCAGTATGAACCACATGTACAAGGCTGTGAAAATAATCCACCTCAAACATGAACAGTCGAGATAACTGTGATTCTAACTGATGTTGTCATCTTCTTGAACACCTCAGAATATTTAACGCACAGATAGTCAATCGACTCATATGAGTAATTTGAACACAACTGTGATAGTTTGACCACGATCAGGTGCCACGTTGAAAGCAATACAAACAGACGTAATAATCAATACAACTTCATTAAGTATGATCGTAAAGCCCACCAAAAAATATCCTCTTTCCTCACCGGGACATAACAAACACCTATTGCCGCCATTTTTACTTTTTCCTCTGTTAAGGGGTTGCTATGTCCATAAGGGTGCGCTTTATTAAATTTACCGTGTAATACTGGATTATGTCTCTGCACATTTCGACACCAAAATTCGGCGTGAGGTTGAAGATAATCCACCGCGTGAGACACAGGCAGTGTCCAGAATTCAAGCATCCACTGTCTGAGTTATAACGGGCCGAATAAACGACTGTTTCCGGAATCGGCAGTAAGCGTACATTAGTTTCCTTCTGAAAATTACGGTTGCAAACTGTCTACATAATGAGGAGATAAGGCGAGACAAAGTGGCCAAGGTTATGAGGATGTGATAGGTATCATCTAATCATAATACTGCAGATGCTGAAGGTGAAACGGGGAACTGAGTGAAAAAATCCAGAGGCGAATGAAACGACCTAAGTGTTAGTTAGTTAGAGCCCACCACAGTAGTAAACGGAACGGTCAACGCTGAAACCAAAACGCGGTGGCTGTGACGACGTGCGTCACCTTACTGCTGTGCTGGTGTAGACCACCTAACAAAGACTATTTTACAATAGTATCGTAAAGTTATCTTGCTAAGTCGGTGATATGAGGCTGCTTTATTTTCTGCGCAGTATTATGGTAATGATACCTAAAACTTTACTGTGGTTGATGAAAACTTCTAAAGTTCGACAACCTCTTGTATTAGTTCAATTGCTCGAAACATGCAGATAGTCAATCAATTCAGTTTTCTACTCAACATGGTGTAAGCCGAGCGTTTACTCTTTTAGCCCACTGCAGCCACAAAGGAGTGTGATTGACCTTAGGGCACTGTGCGCTCAGAGTGGTGGAATTCTTCCAGATCCACGCCGAACAGTCGTGCTGAGTGTCGTGTGGGCATGCCTCTATAGTGAACGATGAACGTAAAAAGGCACACCTTTAGTAGATAACATTTGGATAGAAATTGCTATCCAAGAGGAGAAAAGTAAGTAGCAGCGGTCATGTTCTAACAAACAGGAGGGATAATCTTAGCGGGTCGTGCAGACAATTAGTCAATCAACTCACGTCCAATGGGGTCGTTTCGGAGTTTCAGATGTGTTGGCGACAACATCGGTTGTGGTTTTTTCTCGTCGTGTAGACTAAAGTCAAGAAAGAAAAAAAGCGGGTCACATAGTCAATTCAATGAACCTGCGCCAAATTTGACCACTTATGTTTTGCTAGCAGGGAGCACCGATAAACAGACAATTGTTTTATGTCCAATTTAGCAAAGATGAATACAGGAAGCGGGTTGAATTCATTAAGAACGTTCGTTGTGTAAGAAAGATGCTTGAATAGTTGTCAGACTGCAACCTTCGGGAACAGGTGAATATAAGAGAACTGCGTTAGCTTAAGTTATAAGGTAAAAGCCACACACAAGATGAAGCTGGGAATAACGAACAGTCACTCTTCCTACAATGAAGACAAAAACACAGACAAGAGTGCGTTGTCAACAGGCACTGAATCCTTCATTATAAAATGTGTTCAAGTGGTTTGTGAGAAACACTTCGTTGGATGAAGTCCAGAGTCTATTCTAGATTAATTCATCTTCCTAACTACTTATCAATAATACAATAAGAGAGTAATTTGGCGGCGTTCTCAAGGGAATAAAAACAAATACTGTTCCTTGTTTAAAACAGTTATATCTCTTCAGTAATTTGAACAAAACAGTTAGAAGACGAACACTGACATTTCGTATTGGCACGTCAGTACCAAATAACCAATAACACGGGAAACTTCCAATTTAACGTCTACAGTACTTCGGAGGGAGGGGTATGAACAAAGAAACCAACAATAACAAAAACGTCCAACTGTGTGACCTGAATGACACTCACTACGACTCAGGACCACGGCAACCTCAGGTTCACAAATATTTGTTTTTGTACATACAACACACGTTTGAACTGGTTTATCGCGACGACTTCAGCAAATTTTAGGAACCGTGGGTTGTGGTGGCGCACTATGATGGCGAAAACTGAAGTCAGGTCTAAGTTGCGGCCAGTTGACAGGATGTATCGTCCGATCGATGAAGCTGGGGGCTTACGATTCTCTGTGACTACAGTGTCCG
>JTDE01002947.1:6798-16902 GCA_014338405.1 Paragonimus skrjabini miyazakii | reverse complement strand
GATTAATCTACAACGCTCTGTTTACATGTATGATGAAATTCGGCATTGACAAGCATTATAAAGATCAATGAGCGAAAGTAAACGGTAATAAGCCGCAGATGTTTTACGAAAAGTCATTCCCAATTCGCGTTAACAGGCGTTTTTTAGTAGTACTCATTCAGTCAAGTGGCAGTATTAGAAATCAAAGCAATCTGACTAGATGTTATCGTTATTGTGTCACAAACTGTTCGCCATACTGGACTGCTCAAATCTGTAAAGAACAGTCAAAATAACCGAAGTCGGAACTAGCGACCACATGACGGAATATGTGGACCGTTCTCAATGAGGTGCTGAACTATATCAATCCCATCCGATCCACGTAACGCGGTCATCGCAAGTGTTTTGCACTGAGGAACCCGAACATATACGGAATACTCACCACATCCAGTACACCTGTTCGGAACTCGATCTGATGCCAAGAATTCAGCTGAAGCAGCGGAGGGGAGGTGTGTTTAGATGGCGTTTCTGGCGCGCGAACGATATATAAGTCTCATTGCCGCGCAAAAGTGTACTGAGCATTTAAACTTGGCATGCCATCATTTTCGTCCTGGTTATGAGTATGCAATCGTCCGGTATCCTCATTAATGGTCGGGTTATTGCCAGTGACACTTTACTGGTTCATTGACAGAGTTCTGAATTGTAAAATTTTTTCCAGAATATGAACTGACGTGAATTTTTCCAGGGATAGGACTACTGGGAATACCACGAACATCTTAGCTCAGACTAATGGTCAGTCCGAAGACTACGCGCCTAGGCGCAAGATCGTTAATAAGGCGTCCGCAGAGTGTACCGCAGGAATAACAAAATGTAGACAGTTCTACGATCGCAAGTGACATAGCTATCGTCTTTGCTGGCAGCCGCACAACGTTGAACAGGCTGTCGTAATTTTTTACATGAATATCTGACATGACAGATGCCTAAGATGGAAATTGTTAGAAGTATGAGTGTCCGGACTACTATACAAAGTTGTTTCACTTTGTTGGTAATTAAAAAAGATTTCGGGAATATGTCAGTGTATTGGAAATTACCCTTCAAGGCCAGTCTAAGGAGCCTAAATGAACATTTGACCCTGAACAGCGATATATAGACCACTTATGCTGACGATTAGAAGTTTTTCACTAAACAGATAGAAAGACTGTACAACGGACATCTTGTTCACGGCATTTCTCTTGAAGTTGATAAAGGGAGAATATCATATCAACTGTTCACTATCTTGTCCTGAATTCGCGCTAACTCCCAGAGCAATTGAATAGTAAGTGTAACCTGTTAGGAACCACACGGACGAGGAGCTTAGATATAGCATTCAGTGAGAAGATTCCTCGCTGATCGTTTTGTTCGCCGCGACCATCTCTGCTCTTGTAAGGGGTCACAATACTAGTGTTGTGCATGTCCTGTAAAACTGTTTGCCGAACCCAACCCCGACAAAGAAGATAATGAAAGTGGCCAACGAGAAGGAAATTCCTGCCAAACTTGACTAGTACAAACGGTATGTTACTTCCTGAAGCTCTGCGGCCAGTATAACAATCGGCACCCTTGCAGTTGTCCTCAGTGGTAGGCAGCATCAAATACACCGCTCTCTCGTGAGTATAACTTTTGACAGTAATCTCATGTTTCTTACGAAAAGTGATGATTGCATCGCCAATCAACCGAGGTTGATCGGATTTGGTAAGCGTGTATTCAAGAGCCATGTGTGCTACAGGCGTCATCACAACCAGCGGCATGCTAAATACTCCGGCAGAGTTTAGCTAGTATTCCTTCACGCATCACCCTGAAATTCGTTGAGCAATATTTCTCACGTTTTGAACGTTGCGGTTGTCTGATTGGAAGAGGTCTTCCTGTAATTTATTGGCGCCGTTCGTTCCATGTCAATGATTAATTCAAATGATAAGTTGGAAAAATTGTGGAATTTGTAATGCACAATAAGTACGCCTTACTAATAGTGGTGAGAGCCGCAGTAGACCATCATACTTCAAGTTCGTAGAGACTCTAAAGTTTGTCATCTGTTTTGTTCGACTTTTTTTCCAGCGACAGTGCCGACGTATTGGCATATTACGGCTACCACGTGCTGTCCACACGTTCACTTTTAATTGACTTTTTCGCCTCATCACTCGCTGTTCAACTTACTAAACGTGGTAATCAGATTTGACTAGATTTAAGGATATATTTAAACAGAAACGCATATACAAAATATATAAGACGTTCGCCAAAAAACTTTTACCTCCAGCTCATGAACCAAGTCGCTCAACTTCTCTGCCAAGTCTGGGTTCCCTGTATCAAGTGCCTTCTCCATTTGCCATCTTGCCGTGCCGCGACGTAGGCTGTTTGTATGCACCTCTTCTGGCTCGCAATTCATGGCAGTCACGGACGTTTGCGTACGAGCAGCTGATAACTGAAGATAAATTAATGGCCCACGCTTTGAATATGCCCACTAATGAAAGGTATAATGGATACAATTATGCTTACTGTGTGGTTCGCGAAAAATCAAACGACCCGTTTACAATGGAAAACGGTAAAACAAAGTAACCTGTATATTCCATAACCCGGACGCGTCCGCCAGACAGACCAAACGACTGCAAGCACCAGATCACGGTCAGGCCTAGACTCGTCATGATGGTTTAGGCGCATACAAATTGCTTCCTAGACAGTATCATGCGAGCAATAATTATTCCACTCGTCAGCAGTTTCCAATCCAATTAACAATAAAACCCCGCTTAGATGTGTGGAAAACAATTTATTGCAAAAGGTGGCTGGAAAATCAGTGGAAAGTCAATGAAGCTCACAAAAAATCAACAAATCGACTAACGTATAAAAATGGTTATCCATTCAGACGAGCTGTCGGTCAACGGATGTCCCGATTAATCATGAGACTTAGTAAATTACGTAACACGTTTATTGTTCATGTATTACTGCCAGGGGTCTAGGCAAGCTGAGTTCAATCTACGACGTGTCTGTGGTAATATGAAGCCATAGAGTTCAACCAAATGACGTGGCGATGATGACTGTACTGTACGTAAGTAAACGATAGTAAAAGAAGCAGCTTATCCAAACTGACAAATCTAACAAACTGGTTCGTGGGTTTCTGGTTTAGATTATTCACTCACCTGTCACAACGACACAACTTTGATACAACTAAACAAGCCTGAATGTTAATTGCACTCAGGAGTGCTTCACATGTGGACCAATTGCCGGTTGCACAATGCAAATTAGAGGGCAACACACGTCAACAGTTCAACCCTACTTCCACATTCACAACCGCTCGGTCTGTCTGGCTCACAGTTCCGAGGTAGGGATTATACGTTAAAACACATTTTATCGGTCTCCATTTTCCCATTGGTTCAGACATTTTCTCATAGGGAAGCCGGGAATTGTCATGGACCAGACTGTATAGTACCCGCTGCACGTACGTCAAACAAAACAGATTTTTAAAAAGGATATAAGGACGGTGGATAATAGTAGATTGTCTTTTATCGAACCTACCGGGAAAACTGGGCACTACTCATAAGCGAGATTGAATGAACATTTGGATAGAATAATTCGGCCGTATCTTATGAAGTCAATAGGATCGCGGTTAACATGACTGTCTCATTAGAACATGGATTAGGGTTGGAATACCGGCCATGGTAAGCATACATGCCACCGATAGGTCCTAACAAGAATGAAAATTGAGTATAATGTCTTTTTACAAAAGGGAGTGGCTTGAAAGTCTATTCAGATATACAAGCCGCTGAGTGGTATTCAATTAAAACGGACAGAAATCTCGACCACTTATGAGGAATGACAATAAACTAAGAGAACTCGACAGTTTCAACTCAAGTTCCACTGACTACTGTTCAATGACATATTCAGTCACAGTTTCAAGAATACTGTTGTCCCCAACCAAAGATGTTCACTCAACAAAATAAATCGTCACCGGATTGTCGCAATGCCCCTTCTAGTCGGCCTTGGGCTGCGCAAGTAAGCATCTAAGATTGGGATGGCGTACGTCTATATAAATAACCCTGAATATTTGTCATTTACTCGTCTTGACCATGAAATGATGATTCGGTCATGTGTGCGCAATTGTGCATACAAATCAACTACCAAGGCAGACAACTGAAAAAAATTTCCGCTCATGTGAGCCCCACTACGCGGCCATGAGGTAGGACGTTGCGCGTGAATGAAAAGCACACCAACATTTGGTTGAAAATCTAACGTATTTTATTCTCTACAAGTAGCGCATGCCAATAAATGACACGTTGACACTTTAAACACGACTAACGTCACTAGTGATCATAGGTCCATCAACAGTTGCGCAACAATCTGGGTAGACCAAATTGACAAAGAAGGAAGATGTTAAAAATGCGGATTTCATGCGGAACCGAAACAACGACGAGAGTCGCATGTTTCTACGCGGTACACCCGCAACTCAGATTTGTAGGTTTGCGTCTCCACAAATCAAAGAAACCGTCATACGCGTAAATATGCACTCACAAGTCCTGACAACCAAAAAGTTATCACTATACATACAACCAATCATTAACCTTAAGAAGCAACTCACATCAATGAAAACAACGTGTCCATGCAAACTGACAGGTTTCATCTATCCAAAATTCTTCGGGTTGCTTGCGATCGCTCAGCAATGAATATACCGGTAAGAAATCAGGTATGCAGGTCTCCAGTCTGAGCTATAATGATTGTTTATATCTACATTTGGACAGCTTAACAGTAGCGATCTCTTGTATAACCTAGTATACAACATGACAACAAACATCTATCAGTGCAAAAGCTGGGAACCTTCTTTTTAACTGTAACTCGCTACAGAGTAATAACTTCAGTATCATCCAAACAACAAGCAGAAGATCATCACTACTGCTTGGATTAAAGACTATCAATGTTTTCTAGAGGATATCCCCAAGGTTGACATTAAGGAGAAGGGATAAAGAGGAAAAGTATTATTATAAACCCGAAAGTTTCTTATATGCCCAATCACCCCAGTGCTTGCGTGGAAAAAGTTTGGATACATTTAATATTAACGGCGTATGCTATTTTCAAATATTCATAGAGAAAGGCTTTATCAACGTAGCCAAGTGTGTGACGCATGGAAAACCAACACGTGTCAGATAACTGTGTGAAAACCCTGTTGTTCGACGAAAAGTGAAGACCATATTGACAGATGGGCAAACGGGACATAAACTGACTTGTCCCTCCATTCGCTTTTCGTGTAACAGAAGAAACGCACAAAAAATTCGATGTAAAACAAGTCCTAATTATCTGGTACTGGACATATTATACAGAAATTGAAGCAGCTGCGCCCCCGGGTTAATGAATAGACTATTCAGACACTAGCCGATGAAAGCCTATCAGCAGTTTCAACGACACGGTACTAATATCCACTAAAAGGCTGCCAGCAGTTTCTGATTACGGTGAACGAACGGTGATATCGTCAGCAGCTGGTTCAATCGGTATAGGATTGGACTACGAATAAAAATTATCAGCATCCAGATAAGCTAATCAATGAGTACGCTGGTTGCATTGTTCCGTTTAGCTGCCCCACCAATGCTTATTGACCATGTCAAGTATGTTAAATGATCGGGCCGGTCTGTATGGAATGCCTTCTGTGACTTCGATACTGGCCACTTCCATTATCTCAAATCGAACACCACCCAAACTTGACCGCAGCCTTCGAATTCATATGGGCCTTTCGGTTAGGCTACTTCGAAAGGAAGCAGTATACTCGAGTTTCGCACTCATTAGCGTTCGTCGACAATGCGTGTTCTTATCCGGACCGGAAGTTGCATCCCAACCTTCGTACTTGTGAGACAAGGATGCTGACCACAACGCTAGTAGCCTCATAACAGGCACGACCGACTGATTACATCCAAACTCTCAACCGCGACTTTGTGCGTTCAGCCTGCCTGATCTCTTAGGAGGGGGAACAGACAGAACTGTCCCATTCAATTCCACCGATAACCTCGTGATCAGGACTTCTTAGTTAAGTTAAAGTTACTATTTTTGTCGAGCCAACTCAGCACGGTTTGAACCCTCAATAGAAGTCCGAGGACTATATTATTTCGAACTGAACATCACCCCGCCTGGTCGCAGCTTTCTACCATTACTTTCGTTAACGCCGGAGGATTGCTTGAGGCCGCAGACCATTTCACACACTTGGGTCGCAACATATCAACAAGTTATATTATTGTTAGGAAGATATAAGATAAAATAGAGAAGGCATGTATCACCATAGTCAACCCTCGTTATCTGTAGTGCCTAAGACACGTCTGAAAAAAGGTTTGCAATCCTTGTGGATGATCCAATGTGCCTTATGGTTACAACGCGACCTTTTTGGGACAAAATCCTGGGTATATATGTTGTGCTCAGCTATCGTTACATCCGTTAACCGGTGTGCATTAAGGGACATCGTTCAGTGAGCAACGCAGCCGTTCGACAGTGTACGCGGTCAACTGGTCAAATAAAAAGCACGTTCTCCGATTTTCCATCTAACAACTGAACGTTTGCTGTATCTGGCGTTATTAATCCAGACCAACGGAGGCTGGATAAAAACATGTAATGATCAGACAACAAAATGGCCGCAAATTATGGAGAAAGCAATTGTTTCGTCGGGTGAAGTCGATGGATGTCGTGTGTCAAGAGGGGGACCCTATAACTGATTAAACTGCCGGCTAAAAATGCTATTTGACACAGTAGTCAAATGCGTGCTTGTATACACAGCATCTTCAGCGGTTCCGTTTAGCTGTTATCCTATCTAGTTTTCGATTCCATTATTTTAAAAAAACGTTTACCAAAGAAGACACCTCACCCCCGTTACGGCGAACGCGGTTCCGATCACAGTGTGACTGGACCGGAACCATGGTCGTTTATGCACGCATGCATACGCTGATCCACCACTACTGGTCGTCCGGTGTAAACTTTCAATCTGGTCCAGAAAATCCAGGCTGTAGCAATCTGTTTAAAAAACTGACAAAACGCAGCATAAACCATAACCCTAACATCTTAACTGAATATACGTTGATACTAGTGGTAACGATAGATCTCAACTTGAAAGCTAAGAAGTCTCGGTACTGAACTAAGTATACGCTGTGCACAAGTACCGTCAAGCCGACGAAATTCAGACGATGGCGTAAAAGTGCGCTGGGTTGACAGGAAAAATATGAATCAAGCAAACAGTAATCAAAATCAAAATAATTGCGCCGGCAAGATTAGCCGTACATGACAATTTGAGGTCACATCCAAGCCATAATTCGTCAGAGAATAGTCGGAAATGACGAACCAATAACATTGGTTAGTATGGTAACTGTTACTTCAGATGAGTCTGTGCACGAACGGAAACAAGTCCTGGAGAATGGTTTTAGTCACTTGTCAGCTGGGCTAGAAACTCTGAATGAGAAATCAGAGAAAATGAGCTGATATACGTCAAACCGGGAGCAACGACAGGATATCGATAGGAAGATTTTGCGACTTAAGAATCAGTTAGGTAATAAAGCGTAACGAACGGAATATGTTCGCGGATAGGTTCACCATGACGCAATTTTCAGAAACGGTGTGAACGAGCGTTTGGTGACAAAGTAAACTGAGAAGAGATTACATTAAAATAAGCTCTAGGATAGTTCGCCCGTGAGAAGCTGTACAGCAGTTAAAGCGGGTTTGATATACTTTATCCGACAACAGCTTTTATAGTATCAAGTATAATATACTACAGTACATGGTGCATACGTTATGTATATACTATAGTGTACACTATACTATACTGTGGTGCCAAGACTTCCGGGTCTTCGGTGTTCAGTCCGAGGGCAATTATGTCGCAAGATGATGAGCAATTTGTGAAGGTATAATCATGTTGATGTCGAATGTTCAGGGTTAGTCATATATGTTGAAGTAGTTAAACTTTCTGCTCGTTAAACTATTAAGTCTTCCCTCATGATTGTACAAGAGTTAAGCATCAGCATAAGTGACAGAAGTATTGCTGCACATGAAGTGATTTTCATGTGAAACACGTCTAGCCTTGCTTTGGCAAGATCCGCTTGGAGATACCTATACAACACTTCGTATAAGAGATGATGGATTTAGGAAGTTCTAAAACAAAAACGACACACCATGAGGTGCTTCTGTTTACACTTTATGAGGTAAGCGATGTCTTAAAGCAAGTGACAAGCGTGAAAATAAAAATTGGCTGTGAAAAGATAAACAACGAAGTAAATGAATGAAACGATACAAATAGCTGGGTGATTGTGTACACACACCATGTGATATCATTGGAACTGCAAAACCTTTTTACAAAAGTTGTCAGGAATCCATATTTGCAAGCGAAACGTCAAAATAAATACTGGCAATGTGCTTTGTCACATACACTTAATTATGTAAACATAACCAGTAATCTTCAGCACATTTGATTGAAATTGAGTTGTACACACACAAACTTGGTCAACACTGGCGTTTCACAGGAGTCATTGGGGTAGCCTAACAAGGACAGTCCCGACTGCTAATAATACGACGTAGCAAGTGAAAGCTCGGTTATATGAAATGCTTTTGCATAGACCTCAGCAACCTAACAGCATTTACCTCGAATGTGATCTTGTGTCACATAGTGCAAACCACACGGCGTAGCAGCAGAAAGTTAATACTACTACTGGTTAGTTCACATGAATACCGTGAGTACGCAACTGAGAACAATACCATTGGCTATAGAGACCGAGGTGAAGGTTAGAAGATGGTATATTCTTTAACTAAGATGTTAAATTTGGTATGCATTGTGCTATACCTATAGGAAAAAACGGCACAGGCAACTGAAGTGAGCGGACATCCGGTAACTTACCGGTAATAACGCCGACTGTCAAACTCACAATCACAAATTTGAGTTATGACCAGTACTGTCTGGACTTGGTTTGTCCGACGGTATTTGGTTTACATACAACCCAATGGATTAGACGACATAAGATGTGTCGACTTCATTTACCAGTCGTCAAAATCCTATTAGATCTGCAGTCTATGCTGGTGCTTTACAGTTACTCACGTAGGAAAATATACAAACAAGACGAAAATCTGACGAGCAATCGGATGCTAAGTTGATATCGACTGAACACTGCGCATATTCGATATGAATATGAAAACTCATCATCGTTTTCATCCTCCAGAGCAAAAATACATCAGTGATTCGTGCCGATACTTAACTGTTGCACAATCACGAAGAATAGGTCAAGTCCTTAATAGAAAGGAACGAAAGGGTGGAGATGGGCACTAAACATAAAAACAACTGTCCTCACAGTTGAAAGCTGCAATCAAACGAATGGCGTCCAGGTTATATAAATAGATCAATATACCTTACTGTCATCTTTGTTTGCCGCAGAGAGTCGGTGAAACCTTTTCCCCTTCCACGGACACAACTTGATATCTTCCTCAGTAGTTTTGACATACAGTTCGCGTAAGCAATCAGCTGCGGAAGAACAGGACGGAACTGCACTTAGAGCTAAGGATGCAAAACAAATGCAATTATATATATGTGTACCTGTTGAGATAATTTCCTTTCTGAGATGAATTTCACGCAGCTTGGTGGAACGTTGACTAACACGGAAACGAGACCTTCTGAGCTCTTCAAACTTCTGTACCGAGAATAGCGTGGTCAAGTAAATAACAATTTACATGGGTCAGGTCTTCGCGCATAGCCTGGAAATGACTATACACACAAAATGCCCATGTGTGTTCACTAGGGTGATGGAAAAATAACACACCGATTAGGATGAAAGACAACTGAACATAAAAAGTTCGGTCTCAAAATCAACATCATAGCAGCCATAAGCCTGACCAAAAGGTACTGTGGCTCAGGTCACCGCTCACCTCAACAGTGACGTGTAATATCCTAGAAGAAAACGCTACTAAGAAGGTTGAAAATCAAAACTAAGCGGAAGAACTAGAATCGGTAAGGATGCAGGTCCACCATTGACTACGATAGTGTCTTTAACCAGCGGTTTGAATGGTCAGGAGGATCCCATCCAGGCAAGCGACACCGACACACTTTGCTCAGTGGACCAGTCAAGATCTACATATTTCATATAGATTGAACATCACCCACAA
>JTDE01002946.1:70936-90570 GCA_014338405.1 Paragonimus skrjabini miyazakii | reverse complement strand
AACCCGGAACTATTGGTCTTTAACGAAGCTTTGTTGATCAGACCTGAACAGCCGATGCTGTGTGCACACAAGTGGTTGAAGTAACCCATCGAGTTGCCATGCTACTGATGACACAGCTTGTAATATAACTGTGCTTGCGCCCATAAAATATCTACCTCTGCTTGTTTGTCTGAGATACCTTGCATGCTTAACGTTTGCGACTGATGAGAGTTGAGGAACTGTTAACGTACCGTAACGTATGTCTTCGTTCTGAACGCTGGAAGCTGTTAATGGAATGATGATAATGTATTAATCAGTCGTGCCTAATGTGAGGTCAATGGCGAAGCGGTAAACACGGTTGCCTCATGAACAACATGTCCGTGGTTCAAGTCCCGGCAGTGGTAAGGATATGCACTACTGACGAGCTCTAATGAGAACGAAACTCGAGTCTAGTGCTTCTTTTCGAAAGGGGCCGACTGGAAAGTCTATGGGGATGCGACAGCTGCGATCAATTGTGTGTGATGTTCAACTTGAAGATATCTTAAATGTCAACTTGGCGTTTTGAATGAATGTAACACAGATGCGTTGAAATTTTTTAACTGATGACACTGTTTCACCACACCTGGATAGGATGAATTAGACTCTGTAAACTCGACCATCAAATCAGTGTTGTTCAAAAATCACTCTGCTCATTTGCTTCTACATCTTCCATGCGCCATCCATATGGTGATGGTTTGTGCTAAGTGTAAACACAGTGATCGATTATTCCACCAGTCTCTACAGAGTACTGTGAGCCAGTATTAAGTTACTTCTGTTAGGTCAGTATGGCAGAAATGTGGTTTACACCAGTTCATTCCTTCAGAAGTTTGAACATGTAAATTGGTAGATGCAAGAATTTCGTATTGACTCATCAGTACCAAATTTACAAAAACATTAAACGGTTTTTTAGATCGAACAGTTAGGGGGGTTCATTATACGCTGCCCTGGAGAATATGACAACGAACTGTGTTTAACGTTCCGTTTTGTTGTTCGTCATTTAAACCATTCAACAGATGAATGTCACTCATCAGGTAGCTGAAACATTCCAAGAAGTTCAACGCAAAATGTAAGCGCAACAGTGAACTGAGAATCACACAATTTCTCGAAAGTTCGTGTTAATGGCCACAGCACGGAGTTGGCATTATTGACGGTGAAAAAAATTGCTATAAACTGCAAAAGAAAACAAAGTTAACTAAGACAGAGATGGAGTTTTGAATGGATTCCGAAAACTACTTTGAAGAACGGTTTACGTTCTCGGCGATAAGACTATCAAACACAACATGGGAGGAAAACTTTCAAGGAAAAAGAACATGATGGCTGACTAAAGCTCAGTTAACTATATTGCTGCAGTGAAAAATTTAAAGTGCTAGACAGTGGGAACCAGATTTCGGGTTTCTGAAAAATATTGATCGATGTGAACTGATCAACTCAGAGCAGAAATACTTGCAACACTGAAAGAGTTAACCTGTGAACCAGGTTGACATAGCTTAACAAACCTTGCGTAAAAAATAAAAACATCTGGCTAAACAAATTTTAGCCCGTGTTCTTACGACAGTACATTTTGTTTCTTGACATATTCAGAAATTCAAACTCTAGTTTTTAGAGAACGTTTAACACAGCAATTTAACTGCAGTTCATCGAAAGACGTTGGTTTATTCACTTTTTTTTTTGTGCGATCCGAACATAACTTTTTCTGTGTATAGATGAAAAACCATCTGTTCTTCAGTGCAACAGAGAACAGAAAGGGGCACTTAGAGTAACTTGACCTGTACTGTAGTTGTGAGGTCTAGTCTATGGTGTATTGCATATCTGCGAAGTAAATCTTAAACGTGTAATGATACAATCGCTGATAGATTTTGAGATAGTAGAAAGTTGAAAACGCACTTTATGATACAGCTTTACTTTAGCTCGTAAGAAAGTTTGATTAGGGATATCAGAAAGACCTTTTAACTACACATCTTCCGGGCACAGTTCGTAGCATCTCGTCAGGCATGCACAGCCATCAGTAGATGTACATATGTCTAAAACACTGTTTACCAATACCAGATGACCTTATCTGCACATGCTGATAGGTAGTATTGTTTACCGATTTTGTCAGTTTGCTTAACAATGCCCGCTAAGTTTTGGAAAATTTACATTAAGACGCTTTCTTAAAGTGTATGTTATCTTGTCCACAAATACGCTTACTATGCGTCTAGTCTTATCGTCGATTCACACACTTTTTATTGGATCAGCAGTTGGGACGTGTAAATGTATCGACTACAACCTGCCGACAAACGACCCAGAGTGTGCCACAATACAATCAGTGTATGCTGGTGCAACCTAGGCGATCGTATTAACGATACAGATTCTTCCCCCCAATAGACTATTGGATATATAACTATTCACTTTCTGTTAACTATAATGTCTTCCGAAGAAACAATGATAATCCAACAACCATATTATAAGATAGAATTCTATTGAGTTATTCACATTCTCACCTGCTCAGTGCGTACAAAAGGTCAGTGTGGGTCAAGTACACGTGGTTTCGTATTTGTCCCGGCAGAAGTTCGATGGGAGTGAAAATATCGGAGATTGTGTGGTAGGAGCAAGTATTTTTCACTGAGGCTTTCCTCCATCCAAACGAAAATGTTTCTTGACTATCATTCAATGGTTTCAGTAGTACATCCACGATGTAGGCCCGATGCGCTCGATAAAGCAAAAATAGAAAGGACGTTAAATGGTCACCTTTTAAAATTTTCTCTTGAAGGGTGTAGATGCTATGGGACTTTATCAGACGAACGACAGTGTTTCCCCAAGCTACTATAATTGATCAGCTTGGTTAAACATTCTTGCTATACTCTAAGTTTGGGACTTCGAATAGCTCTAGGAATCGTACTTGAATTTAAACCACCTGCTTAGGAAAAAAGTAGAAGACCTCGGATTGGTTACAACAGAAATTTTTTCATTATGGGAGAAAAACACTGGGTCATAGATATATATCAGTAGTAAACAGATCACTGGCTAATATCAGTGGCACATGCAACGTCACAAGCTAAACTCTGACTGGTACAATACAAAGCAAAGAATTTTTCAAATAATGGAAGATACACCATTAAAACTATTTGTCCAATCCTGATGTTGTCTCCTAAAGCGATGTTCGATTGATTCGCTGCTGGCTTGTTTATTGCGTTAGGGTGAGGGTAAGCAGTGAATCAGTTAGGTTTTCGTCAGAATTCTTTATAATCATGACTGTCAAATTAAAATCTATATTTTCTAAGTTGGATTTTGTAGGGGTTCAGAAAAAGTGGTATTGTCATTTCCTGTTTGCGCTTTGAAAGCGAACATCGCAAGTAATAACGAATTCAACGGGTTTCTCCGATAAGACCAACAAGTTGATGAGTATAACCCGGCCGCTACTAGGTACAACTCCAACATACATTTTAAAATAGATCAGCTACAGTAAGAACGTATTAAAGTTGACTAGATTCGGGAATTTACTCACTACCGTGGGAGTCCACATGAAGAAGACATTGTGCTGGTAGTTTGACGGATTCCTATTCTATGGCAAATACTATCTAGACCTTGGGTGTGTCTGTTATAACGAAATTAAATTACTAGAATCCACAACCAGACAGGTCTGGTATTCATCGTACGCAAAAGTCTTATATATACGGCGAGACAAAATCCTAAGTACAGATAACGTTTTAGCCAAGTTCGCCAATATATGATGTTGAACAGTAATGTCTACGGAACTGCGACAACCATGATCAGTTTTCAGTGATGTTCACTTTATGCTAATCACTATACGTTATCACTTACCAGTAATTTCTCTGTACTACTACTCAAAACTGCTATCGATCGGAATGTCTTTAAACAATCCGTCATACGCTTTATTGTAGTCATTTTTTGTTCACCAGAAGAACAATGGTGGATTCGACAAAGTTCAGGGTCAGTTTGTGTCAAATCCGCGTTTGTGGCTTCCTTAGGTCATACATATTTCCAGTAGGATGAAGGTCACTTCTGCCCAGTGAGTATGACTACCTCCGACTGTTCATTTATCGTCAGCGTATGGACCAGCAAATAGCGTTCGTCGATGGATAATACGGCATGCCAAAAGCAATCGCTCATTCTGATCGATCTCAACATTACACAATACAATGGCTTGTTACAATCATTGGTATGAATCGTTCACACATTTGTGCACATACATCTGAGTCTGCGTAAGATCAGTGTGCTGTTACACAGATCAAAACTTAACACCCGAACAACCAAATAACTTTTAAATATTTTATAAGTATGAGACTAAATACCACTTTCGATAACTGGTATCCATATATCGGTACTGTTTGTTCCTACTTAATTTCTAACTTTGATCGAAATCGGTTTACCAATTCACATGCAGTTGTCACCTGAATGTATGTATCCTCTAGAAGAGTTGAAAACAATCAATTTTACCGCTTTTGTTGCAGTTCACCATAAACTTGCCCGAAAACACATATTGTAGTGTGAGCAATCTTGAACCCCGGACGTATCTCGTGATGTATTGAACCAGTACAATCCTTGCTGGAGGCAATGTCAACGGTGTGTTGATTAGGCATGCTATTGTGTACAGTTAAATGACAGAGGTCATTTGATACACCGTGGAAAACCGATTAATTAGACAACAAGCCTGTGTATGAATTGTGATCTGCAAGCAATCTTCGGACAGTAACGTTCCATTCAACTTGAGTAGCAGTATTCTTCTGTCCCAACCCTCTGCACGACACTCGGTGAGTTCCTCTTGGCAAGCCTTAGTCCTAAGAGAAAGCACTGATCGATAGACTATTAAATGATGATCGTATCAGAAAATACATTAACCAATGCTGCTCTGTCTGAGTGACTTTCTATCACGAAGCTTACAGGATAAAGAGCTAAATGAAGGAAGGTGTAATCCAACTGAACATTCTGAAAGTCATTCAGGAAAGCCGGCACCATAATATGTGCACATCAGAGATGTAGTATTCAAAGCCGTTACAACAAATCCAATACAATCTGCGTGTTTGAGAGAACAAATTATGCGGTACCTGTCGCTCATAATCAGTTCCCAAGGTGTGGTTTTCTGTGCACTAAATATATCAGACACGTATTTATGATAACATGAACCGTTTTTCATTGTTTTGTTGTCTTCATTTAAACTGTATACGCTTCAAATAAAATGTGCTTCTGTTTCAACTTCAAATCCGAACTGATTGTCATTTACTCACATAAGTAGTTCATTCGTGTTCAAGTACACACTGCTTTACGTGGACACGCTTAGCTAGTCGATTTTAAAATACCGAATTTTTAAACTCACCAGGAAACAAGTATGTTAATCTACACATATCTATGGTAGTCTGAAGCATGTCCAGACGACGTATTGATGTTTTTAGAGAGGATAAATGAACTATATCATGCTGATTTCTTCCAATCGTACAGCATACATACACCATTCCCATATTTTTAGCTCGTTTATTTTGTCATACTGACGATTACAACTAATCTTATAGGTTCTTGATAAAATACATTTAGACGTATCTCCACCTGCAACGACTTATGGCAGTAGTATGCAAACATTCAACATTCTTGACAATATATTAACGTACTTAACCAAATAGTTAAACATACCTATGATCATACTTCAGGTTGTCATTGTGCACTAACAACTTTTGCTAAGACTGAACTTTTGTGTCACATTCACCGTGCGTCAAGTATTTCCCTTCATTAGATCGATAAGACGTATTTGTATACTGATTTTCTTCGTTTGTCCTTGATGTTCAGTGAGTAACAGTGGATGACCTCTAAACAACCTCTGGTCAACGAACGACGTTACATGTGACTAGATGCTCAGCTGAGCACTCATAGAGCACTTTGATTGTCCTCGCACCCTTGTAAAATATTTGGACTCTTGGGCCATTCGTACGATCACATGTGATATATAAGAGAAAGCGTCAGTAGAGTCCGTCCGAAATCCGAAGCACTGTATGAAGTTGCGTGCTTCCTGTCCAGATTACTATTGGAAACTTAGGTGGCTATCTAAGTGTGTCGTATATCCTGCCTAGCAGGCCAACTTGATAAAAAAAAGTCATCTGGAAAGCACCGGTGAATTTCTGCCCTATTTTTTGTTCTGTCTTGTACCCGTGTTTTCAAGCTCGTTGCTTAATCTGTCATTCGCATATATCCGGATAGCTAACTGAGATGTTTTGAGTGTTTCATTCAAGATTTTACGGAGATGCCGTCGGTGAATGGTGAATGTTTTATCATCCCAAGTAAACGGGATATCGATATATATCATCGTGTCATAAGCGCTTAGTGAATGGACAACGTATGGGTCAAAAGTAATAGGCTCGTCAGTTACAGATGTTGAGTTGTGCTTATGGTTGCCAGAAGTGACCAGGAATTTGGTCTCTTGCGTGTTGATCTCCAGTCCGAATACCTACGTAGCACTAGCGGCGACTCCAAGCTTCTCGAAGAGACGCGTAGGATTCTCAGAAATAAGAATCAGATCGCCGGCATAGGCGAAACCGCTAACCAGCGTATCGTGAAACTGGTAACCAAGCTCCGGTCGAGCTAAAGCTAGCACCTCATCCACTGCCATGATGAATAGCAACGGCGACAGTGGGTCACTCTGGCGAACACCACACTGAGACCGGAGCCACTGAGCGTGGCGGAAACTTTCCGACAGGAGTCGGCAACGTAATGCGTTAGAGGTGGAGGAGCACCGAAAGCTTGGGCCAACCTGATTATCGAGTCGTGTGAGATAGAATTGAACGCTTTGGATACGTCAACAAAAGCCGCACACAGACTGGAAGACGTGGTGCATAAATTATGGAGTAGCATATGGAGTAGTGAGGTCGCCTCGAGGCAGCCATAGATATGTAAGAATGTAAATTGAAGAACAGTCAGTTGTAAGCGTGTATTCCAACGATCAGCCAATATAATATAAAAACAACGTACCAGCGTAGAAGATGCGGCAACAGGTCCAAATTCGCTGGGATAAGGTTTATTCACTTCCGGAACAAGTGTGATGCTGGAGCGGCGGAGATGGATTGGATAAACTTCAGTTAGCAGAAAGGGGTTGAAATATGTGGCCAAGACATCGGCTTTCATATACTTCAAATGTTTCGGGGACAGTTTTTTCAAACCTGGAGTGGTATTATCCATGCCCTTTAGAGTACGGGGAACTGTCTTGTGATCGGGTCCACCAAGAACCAGTCCGGAAGCAGAATCCTACGTGACGGCTGTTCACCATTGTGTGGATGAGCCGACAATACTTCGGACCTGTACTCGTTGGAATTATTCGGAGGCCACGATTCGTCTTGTAAACAGTTCTCTAGCTTCCAGAAAAGATTACGAAGGTAGTATTCTACAGGGTTTGAGTCGCAGCATAGTGAGCTTTTCGTATATGTCTCCTGGTCATGTAGATGCACACAGCGATACAAACACTTCTTCGAATGACCAGTCGCCAGGTGTACGGAAAAGCTTGCCAGACATGCATGTTTAGCATTAACTTTGTCCGCATCCTTGAGACAATGCTTGTATGAAGATCGCAAGCGAATGCTGCAAAATCATCACTGGGTAAGAAAGCTTCGCTATCGGACTCCAGTTGGGTTATTGCTGTTCGGGCCAAACAGGAAACCACTCGGAGCATGCGATACAATATCTGACGTTATGTGTGTCTGTGAGAAAGTAGCTGGATTGGTAATGATGGCAGTATGCTGTTCTCAATTCAAAGGCGCGTCCTGATGCTCCCCAGAGGACGACCAGGGAAATGTGACAGGAGCCGGTGATGAAGTTCGCATTGACGAAGACAGCTAATCGGCAAGTCTGACAAGAGAAGCCAATTGTTGTTGAGACCAATTTTATCCGACGGCTTTCATGCACTTACGCTTCTCGCAGTTGCGTTCGACGAAATTCACAGGTCTCCTGTGTTGACTGACTGAGTAGTTTGATTTAATTGCATAATCCCAAACAACTACAAAACACACAGTCCCTTGGCATTCGCGTTTCACTGTTAGAGCTACCCCAAAATAGAACAAAATTTTTCAATAATTAAACCTCCATAGTTGTCGGAAATAGACGTTGTTTCCAAGACTCGGGTTTTGTGAGCAGTGGAACTCAGAAGCCGCCTTGTCCCCTCTTTAGAGGCGGCTGTAGGTTTCTGTGGTCCTGATTAGAAAATACTTCGTGTGATTGTATACATTTTTAGTCTTTGTTTGCCACTATTTGTCTGATGCATATAATCTGCACATTTTAAGTTTACGACCGAGGAAATCAAACGAACTGTTAACATATCGCAACATGCCTCCTTTCTGCTTTGTTGCAGCTGTAGGATCCAAACAATTGAACTGGCAGCTCTCCAAATAGGAGGGAGACTGGAGAAAAGTATATTAGGAAGATTGACGGAAGTTGGAACACTGAGCTGAACATACACTTTCTACAAACAACAAGGGGCGGATGGTAGTCAAAAAGACGGGGTGATCGTTTTGGTGTTGAACGTACTTGGAGTAGTTCTCAATAACATGTTCGGATATTCACACCTTACCTAGTTAACATGAGAACTTATTTCGATGACGTAACTTTTATGTTAGTCGCTTATCTTTAGACGTCTGTGCGCGTCAGTTGTCGAGTCTGTTCAGAAAAGTCTATCACAATTGAGGGAGATGCACAAAATAAATCCACATCATCATCATCATCATCATCATCATAAACAGTAACACATTACTAGTTCACACTGATGCTTAATTGCCATACAACCACGAAGAAAAAAGCAAACCTTGTATAAGAAGTGAGAAGAAAAAAGAAGGGGAAGGGACTTAACTGTTAAAAATAGCTTCGTCCATATTCAAATATTCGGCATCAAGATGCCTACTCCTTACGGACAAACAACCGAGCTGTAAGTGAAATTGAGGCATCAACAACAAGGCAGGTTTTCACAGACTCATGTCATTAAGTGCATTCACTTCACAGACAACTCAGATAAACAACAACATTCACGCCACTGAGTTTGATTAGCCACCATCTCACTTAACGTCTCCATCCACCTATTCCGTGAGTCACGAGGTCCTCAACCTGGGAGGCGAACCCGATCTACAGTGGACAACTCCTTCGTGAACGACTTCATTTCTCTACGCCAGATCATCATCTGCCCACCTCGCACCTTACGCCAGTCGGCCGCGGCGTGGGCAAACAGTGCTCGGTGTGGGAGACGACTAGCTGGCATCCCTAGTACATGAATTAACCATCTAAGTCTGTAGAAGTGTAAGGATTGAACGAAGGAACTCGTTTGACAATCAGTGCCAAATACCTGCTTCTTAACCCCCTCGTTGCTCACTCGCTGGTGCCACCCGGTACGAGCGATTGAACGCAAACATCAGTGGTCCATAACTAACGACTAATATGTCTCTCGGACTGCGTTTAATCCACAAATCACCGAAGTTTGTCGGCAAAGTGCACTAAAACCAATAACACGGAAATAGCACAATATAACAGAGAAAGTCCAAACTTCTTGGGAGCTCTATCTAGACTTGTTTTCAATATGCCTTTCGTGGGTTCATGTTTGGCTAAGATGGATACATTTTTTGGCGGGAAATAGGTTGCAGGAGACAAAAAGCAAATAACTATGTCACCAATTGATGACCACATCCACTTGACCTCGGGTTTACCTTCAGATAGACCTTGCAGCCGGCTCATGCGTAAAAGAGACTAGACTCGAGCTGCGCCCCTGATGGAGTCTATCAGTAACGTACGTCTTCGCCAAAATCGAAAGTTGGGCTCCGACTGACTCATAGAGGTGATCAAATTGTGTCAACTAACTCTCCGACTACAGTAGCTGTAAACAATGCATCGCTCGCCAGTTTTAATGTTACACAAGATAAGTGGGACTCACAGTCATGTTTGAATGCTCCTAACAGACAAATGCCATGGTTATGTGAAGCGTTTTCCGTAGTGTTTTTATTGGCGTTTATGATTAAAATGGAACAAACTTTCCTACTTATCCACAGATATCCTAAAAGCACACAAACATGGCACAACGTTCCTCGTAGTACAAAGTATGGAACAACTTGAAGCGGTGATCCGTGTGTTCAATTCTGTCCATCCAAATCCCTCGGTAACCTTTTAGTGAGAACAAGAGTGCCTCTGGACCGTCGTGAAAATATGTAGATTGGAAGCCGTCCAACCGAATCTAATATGCTTTGTGGATTTTACGGGTATTGTTTCTGTACAAAAGAAAACCTCCTTTGTACGAGCACTGTGCTGTAGAGTGACAAAATTACGCATCGGGGACAGACTGTGGACCATGAAGGTATTTTGGTGAACGTTTTCAGCAGGTGATCATTGTAACGTGAAACATGCTTATACCGTTACATGGTTAGTCTTATTCCCACAAACCACTCCGATATCACTACATTAGGTCAAAAAACTGACTCCTAAGTCTTACACCAATCCTTACATTTATCGGATTTCATGCGGGTGCGTGCTCAGTTAATTCGGTAGAACAGGAGGAATGCTCGAAGCAACGACAACATACCAAACTGAGTGAAAACCACAGTAGCATATCTGCTGATAAGTAACTCCCTGCGGGGGAGAAACACAACGTCTTCTGCTGAGTTTTTTTCACCAAGTTCATTTGTTATGATGAGTGACCACAGCTCGTAAGCATTGTAACTACGTTAGTCGAATGTCAACATCAAGCCTTATGAGCTCAAAACTAATACACTAACAACCTTGCACGTCGTGAACTTAGCTGCGACCGGCAGTTGTGATCTAGATTGATATTGTAACATGCAGCCGGCTGTTTCTACTCCGGTTGTCCGTCACACCCGCGGACCAACTGTTGGGCAACGTGGAGACACCACAGGACAGCGTTCTTCCGAAGTAGGGATTCCAACAAGTCCTGTAAAAGGAAACAACAAAAAACAAGCATGAGTCAAAGGCCCAGTAAGCCATGCACACGACTTACACAAACAATAACTAAAACGGCGCCGACAACACAGCAGCTCGCTCCGTCACCAATTCGAATTCAACCTGTGCGCGCTTGCTGGTTTCGACTGCACGTTACACAACTCCCCTCTTCGTTGAGCCCCGTCCCCGGCGCTCCAAACCCTCTACAAGCCGGCTGGTGCACATGTTGCCAGGGCATATAGAGTGCCTGTGGGCCCTCCGCCCAGTTACTTGGACCCTTTTTTGCACTCAATTTTGTCTCGACATTTTTCTCCTGATACTTTTTTTTATCATGGCACTCCTCTTTCTACATTGACACCTCTTTTATCCCGGCATTACATTGTTATCCTGGTCACGGCACCAGTGTAGCGAAAAGGCGTCCAGTAAAGCACAATTTTTATGGCCCAACGCCCCAGTTACCATGCCACACGAGCGCTCGCGATTTTGAATCACAAGTCCAGTCCACAACACCCCCCGGTTTCCGCTCGCACGTCGTGTGCACTCCTACCCGGTTTAGGCGTGTGACTGGCGCCTTCTATCCGAGGTTTTTCCACCTGTTATTCCTCGTCCGTTGATCCGATTTCGTTGAGCGATGGCTTGTCTATCCGTCTATCCGCTGTGGGCTTTGAACGTACTCTACAGCCGTGTCGATATATTCCTGAGAGTGTTGGAATAATCACGCCTTCAATTTGGTCATCCATCCTATTTCGGCTGTCACGTCTCGCCCGTTGGTCCGATCCGGTCGAGTGATGACTCATCCGGTCGCCCACGCCGTTCTCCATCCGCTCACTGTGGGTTTTCGAATGCACCTCCCCCCTGTGTTGGGGTATTCCGCGAGAGTTGGAATGCTCGCACTTCTTGCCTGACAATCCCCACATTATGTACACCCTACTTTATATCGGTTATTTTCGCTTGCATACTCGTCACATTTTCATGATTGATGTGAATGTACGAAATGCGTTCAAATTAAAGTTTGCGTCTTCTAACTACTTTATTCAACCAACCCAAAGTGATTCAATGCTCAAAAATTACTTAACAGGTGAGCAGTAGATAACTCGGAAACAATTTCTTATTTGTAGATCTTCAGAGTGTACAAATTGAGATCGTAGAGTGCGCCTGTGATTTTATATATGATAGTTTTAAAATGGCGCGGGTTCACATGAGCAAATCTTGACTAGCATTGGTCTTACTAGAATGTATCTTACTGAGGCCAATTCTACTTCCGATGATTGCTCCAAGCTATTGAATTTTCGTACGCCAAAATCAATATTCACTTCATTAACCTTGAATGGAAATCCTATCATGACCGAGTCTTCTGCATCAAATTTCAAAAGCGCCGCCCACAAGTTCTCAGGAAATAAAAATGTATCATCATCACCTTTCCAGAAATAATAATATTGGTCACGAAATTTGTCGACGTATTTCAGAATTACTCGCATTTTGCTCCGTAAATGATGTCGGCCCTACGGTTGTGTCAGACTCAACTCAGAAAAGAAAATACTCCAACCAGAGATATTATATATGGAGAGATTTTTGAGAAGTCCTTAAGAAGAATGTATGCATGTTGACAGTATCCGAAGGATTACATTTGATACCAACTGCTAGATCAAATATTAACCTTTTATTGTCTCGACTTTAGTTTTTAAACTCCATCTTGATCAGTTCGTCCAGCTTGTCCCATTCCATGGTATCATTCAGTCACGTTTTTAGATGAGAGTTTTGTGTTACATCAATACATATAATCTCTCATTCACTGTTCTCAAACCATAAATGCAAATTACAATTTA
Organism: Paragonimus skrjabini miyazakii; assembly: GCA_014338405.1. Taxonomy (NCBI): domain Eukaryota; kingdom Metazoa; phylum Platyhelminthes; class Trematoda; order Plagiorchiida; family Troglotrematidae; genus Paragonimus; species Paragonimus skrjabini miyazakii. The sequence continues at coordinate 77,824 of JTDE01002946.1, read as the reverse complement.
GGACACAAATATGTTAAACTATCTGGCATCCGTTGCACTCAGTGCATTTCCTCTTTCAGGTCAGTCAATCTGATCAAATCAAATGAATCCAGTTTGATGGAATTCGGCATAGATAAACTATTATATTATAAAAGGGACATAGTAATTTGGCAAACCATTTAAAAACTTCCAAATTAGCTACCAGTGTGATTTGTAGAGTTCACTCCGAATGTTTTGCTGATGATGCCTAACTTTCACTTATGGCTCAGTTATTTGTCTCTATCGGTTGTTGATGTTGAATGGCTGAATATAGACGTAGTTATTTTTAGTAGTTATTTCCTTTTCCTTCCCCTTCTTTTTTCTTTTCTCTTTCTGTACAGGTGTCAATTTTTAATCTATGGTTTCGTGGCAATTAACTAATTAATTAACTGGTTAATAGGCTGTAAACCACTGATGTATTACTGTTTATGACGATAATAACGATGAGATCTTAGGTTTGACAGTGGTCAATTTTAGGGTCAATGATTTCTGAACGATACCAACTCATTTACCCGTTAATTTGATCGCACATCCCAGACTCAGTAAAGTCCGTGTTCATATATGATAATCCAGTCGTGCCCAGTGTGTGGTCAATGGCACAGTGGTCAACACGGTTGCCTCATGAAAGCGTGGCCAGAGTTCTAGTCCCGGCAGTGGTAAGGATATGCACTACTGACGAGCTCTAATGAGAGCGAAACTCGAGTCTAGTGCTTCTTTTCGAAAGGGGCCGATTGAAAAGTCTATGCGAATGCAACAATTGCGATCAATTGTGGGTGATGTTCAATCTGTGTGAAAACCAAAATCCTCTATAAATCCCCTATAAGTCATCAGTAACTTGTAGAAGGGGTGAAGAGACCCAGTCTGCCTAAAGGGTTTGGTGATTTAGAGTAACATGTGTCCATTGACTAGAATTCGCCTGATCCCGGTGACCTTCATAATGATTATCGTCACTCATCGGGTTTACTTATCTGGTGAACATTAGCAATTTGTTTTCTGCGTATTTCTTGACATCTGTATTCATTTAGCAACTCCATTGAGTCCGAGACACAGAACAAAAATAAGTCAGAAATGTTATAACTTTAGCTGATATATATGTAGCAGAATACATAACACTATGTGTGATCAAGCTTCACCAGTTATGCAAATCCAATAAGCACAGTAATGAATCCGGTCTTGTTACCCTGACGACCTTTGCCCAATGGGCATACCCATTCATGGTGCAATAAAGTTGGAGTGCTTTTCTTACTAATTAGTTGATCGTCTGAAGTCTCTCCGGAAGTTCTTTTATTACACCGCAAACATTAAAAACCATTCTTTTCAAAACAGACCCTAGATTACAGATAAGATGTAGACAAGACAGTTGTTCAAACACCATCCATTTCTTTCTCATGTATTATATAACGTTAAAGTCACAAAGGTACAGATGGTGTATGCTGATCAAAAGTCGTCTTCTTCAAAGGCCTACCGTTTGTTTGAAGCGTTTACCTACAAAGGTTCTTTATACTTACCATGATGACTTACTTAGTGCAATCAAACTAAGATGTGAATATATGAAATGTGATTATGAAAACGGTGATCTTCAGAAAATGAACAGAAAGATTCTTATTGAAAATGGCATTGGATAGTTAAAGAAAACGAAACATTGTTTCCTTGTGGTGAACTTGAACAAGGCGACGGATAACAGCGGAGCAATATTTATGGCGGCCGGAAATTTTATAGCATCTCAATCACTTGTTATAGTGCTAAAAAGTGATATTTATAAAAAGGTGTCGTGGAAACAAAAAATCACAGAATAAGCGTAATAATCATAGTCATAAATCTGCCTACCACGGGCAAGCACAGATCCGTCACAAACTCTTTCTGAGCATACAAGAGCGGTTTGCATCTCCAAATCGACGTAGGCTCAGCGAACTGCAATGAACGCTCATGCTTCTTTTATTTGGTTATATAAACTGTATGCCTCGGGTCTACCAAATTTTGTACCTGAACTGCGGGGTAACGACCATAGGTGTCCAGTAACCCTTTCAGCAGATGTTCCTCTATGCCAAATCTAAACTAACTTGTCATCGTCAACATGTCAACACAACAGCATAGACTGGTCTCACCGAGAGGACTTTTTGACCACCACAAGTATTGTCCCACTAGTACTGATTGTTGCTTTGAACTGAGCAATTAGTCTGAAGGAAGAGATATCTGAGGTATATCGATCAACTGTCAACTGAGGTGACCACCTACTAACGTGGATCGGTTGACACTCCACAATGACATGTTATCATTAACTGTTCTAATGAACAAGCGGAAAAAAATGAAATCGAATTTACAGTTTGACGATTAAACGGTATGATTACAAGCGCGTTCCCACTTAAACAGACAACCTACCGTTTATCGAATATAAAACGATTACCACTGGGCAACTAGAATGAACCCGTAATTCATACACTTTTACTAAGCTGCGCATATATAGGTGTGAAACTGTTTCAACACAGAGTTCTTTCGCACAACTTAAAGTGTAAGACTGTTTTTAAAGTTGACTTGAACACACCGAACCAAGTAATGTGAATATTTTTGAGATATTTCAATTCAACCAGAAAACGCTCTTTCACTTACTGACAGTTAGCAGTGTCGGATCATCTACGTTGCTCATGAAAATGTACTTGCTGCAATGACGTGCCCATGTCTGTTTTACATGGTAAGCTTTTGATGCATTGGTTCTTGGTACAGTGTTGATGTAACACATAATACGATGTTTATGTTCTCCACGCTCCAGTCAACTCCTGAAAGTGAATAGGCAATAATAAACTGTGCCAAAATCTAAAAACTAACCGTAGTTACATTTTTCTGTTTTCGTAGACCCGTGGCTGACCATTGCGCAAGCTAGAGAGTTTTGAGCGGCTCTATTACATACCACGGACCGTGAAGTAATTTCACTATATATATGAACAATAATTCTTGCAAACATCATTCCCATAATAAGGAAGTAGACAGAGCACTTTTTAGTCATGCTCATGTTACCAAACATCATCACTCGAGAATATGAACCGGCTGGGGATTTTTAGCAGGTGAGTACCTGTCCACTTAATTGCAACACACAGCTGTTGGAATGCAGGTAAACCGATTAATGGGGCTTGTACTCTGAGTGGACGAGGTCACACAACCAACCATATATCCTAATCTGCTAACCAATCGTCAGCATTTCATTTCTGAGAAAACTGACGGCCACTGCACGTACCTGTCTGATTGCTGATCCCGTTGCCATCTGGGTGTGTTCAACATACTGTGCTAACTGAACACATAATACACTTCCTAATTTCAGGCTAATATATATAAGACTTCCACTATGTTCACTGCGTGGTATTTTGAAAATAATTTCATCTTCAGCGGATGCCTTAGCTCCTTAGCTCCTCAATGACCACCAAACCTTCTACTCAGCCTATAGGTTAAATGAGATAACAAAAATGAAAAATATGCAAAATGATATTTTTGAATTCACTAAATAACTAGTGGAGATAGAGTAGCACATTAAATACACTGTATCACCCAGCTGGTCAGCATATTGTGGGAATAGAAACACGGGACATAATGAGGAAGATAGAGAAATGAGTTTATTTGAAAAAACACTCGGTACACCATGCTACCCCGTGTTTGTTAGAGAGCTGATACAATTGGAGCTATCTTTATTTATGGGGCTGAAGTTCAGTTCCATATGATAGTGCTCAAGCTCTCTTTACAGGATGTGTCAAATTGGTCTACAGAAACCTATTAGTTTTTGTGTACTTTTTACACTGCTGTGAGCCCTAGGTAACCCGTGCGCTCTACACGTGTTCATAACATTACGGTTATTGTTATCCTGCATGAAATAAGATGAATATTCATCGACTGTTTGGAGCCCACTTAACTCTACTGGTTGTTTCTGTTGCTTTCAGGTTGTGAGTGAATGGTAATCGAACCACACATTATACCAAGCAGACATATGGATTTGCTAGTAATTCTTTCTTTTTCTTTGTCAAAAAGAGCATTTTTTAAAAATGTGATTACGTTTCAGAAATGTCTTACATGCGTTCTTCAGCCCAAATGCAACCTAAAGGTCGTATATATCCAAATGATTCAATTTAAATCTTCTATCTGTAGCGTGAAAGATTTGGTACCTTAAAAGAGACCCAACTTTGAAGAATTTGGTCTTCGGTTCGGCTAGAACCCGTGAAAGTGACAGCATGCCACTACTTGACAAGAGTTGTGTCAGATGACCGACGAAGCTACGTCGAAAGCTTGGCAAATTCACATCTGAACACTGTTACTCACTGTCTAGTGTGCTACATAGGATCCACTGAATAAACCAGGGCACTGACTGCGCACACAAGGACGTGTATTCTCTGTCGCAAGTTTGAGTCCAGTTGAGGCCCAAAGTTTTTACCTTTGGGCCTTTTCCAAACTCGTGTAATTGTCCCATTCTAAGGTTTTTGACTGTTACAGTTGGCAAATCGGTCACGTTCAATTACAGCTTCTTTGTTTAAATGAACGCTTTCGGTTGGATTATTGTATACCAGCATGATTGGTTTGAGTTTCAGTCATGCCAAGAAACTGTGGCTGAGAGCTTAGGCGGGACAATTTGGTCACATCTATCTTTAAATTCATGTAGTTTTGTTTGAGGTTAAGACGTCGAAAAAAAATGCAAATCCACAGAAAAACGAAGGGGACCAATTTCGACTGCTTCATGATCTTGACTACGAAGGGCACAAGTACATCCCGTCAAACTTAGTGACCCTATAGAAAATAGTAAGGTAAACAACGGAAATCTGTAGGGCTTTGTAACCAGAAAAATAATAGATTTGATTAACTATCTTAATTCCGTTTCTCACTTATCACTGCGTAGCTGCAAAATTTGTAAAACAGCCAGAAATCCTACTAACAATGTATCACTACATTAAGGTAACAAGTTCACCACCATTAATCATGAGTACAATTCGGTTGGTTACATAATGCTTTCCAGTCACAAGTAACTAAACCCCCATCTCAAAACTCTGTCAGCATTACAGTAAGGCGTAGGAATAAAAGAGCATAATATTTATACATAGACCGTACTCCGACAACACCTACACACGAAAGTCTATCGAATGGGTCCACAAACAGTACACTCAATTTGGTCTTGGGATCAACGAAATTTACCCTTCTTATTCAGGGAAAATTCAAGTCAATTGACTTTTCAAGGCTCCTGATGAATGTTGATTTGCTCCCGATTAAAGACGCTGGCATATTTCAACCATGTACATTTTGCTGTGTGCACATTTTTCTAACCGCTTCTCTATAGCATATTCATAAATCGGTGCGGCAAATACAAGTCGGTTTGCCAACTAGACAGTGATTAGAGCCTTGAGGTTTAACTGTAACGTGACTTATTTGGAATGCTGATCTCAAAGTCTAGCCTACGCTTGTTTGTTATGGCTATAAGATAACAAGCACTCGTTTCTTCGTACTACTAGGTGGCACTCGGGTATTTCGATGCATTCTAGACTGATGAACTATAGCTTCCCTTCGTTTTGACTAGTATTTAGTGAGAAGTTTACTATCACCGTAGTTCATTTATTTATGACAGTTCACTTTATTCTTGTTTCGCGAGCCACGTTGCTAAGAAACACAGGTCCTACTCAGGATATGATAAGTTTGTTTAGCCCACAAATGAAACCTCACATTGTAAAAAGTTCGTTCCTGTAACACTGTAAATATTATTGAACAGTCTTTCCAACAGCATTATCATCACGTTTTCGGCAGACATCAGTCCATTCAGCCATTATTGTCTTTTAAACATTTTAGTGTGGCAACTTTTTATAAACATAATTCATCTTATTATAATCGAACCTCTCTGTAATCTTATTGGCCACGTTGAAATGAGAAATTCGTTCTTCCTACTCGTAGATTCCACTTTACTCAACGTGGTGACTCTTAGTTTGTAGGTCCTACACGAACGTCTTTGTATTGTTGAATTTTTTGCTAATCATCGTTCGCTTCGATGGATACATATGGCTTCAGAATATTAAAGACTTTTGGAATGTAATTATAGAACACAAACCCCAAAGTCAAACGAGTGGCATCATTACCGTATCGAACAGCCCTTCCACTAGATTGAATTCTTCTCCAGTCACACTAAATGAGGTGAGAGAACAAAGTTTTGTTCAAACTCAAGGGACCACAATTCATAAAAACTGAGAGAAAAGAATGTGCACAGCCCTAAGTGTATCACCCAAATTCCATTACTGTTGAAAACACAAACATCTCGGTTGTTTCCATAACAGAATATCCTAAGAGAAATAATTCATCATTTTAGTTTTGCAGAACTAACAAAACCATCTGGTGACTGAGGTTCTCATGTTCATTCGGTTTTCCTCACACGACCTGTTTATTGGTGCAGTCCAGTTTCTCATGTTATGAACGGCTGCAGCAGAAGCGCAGTGAGTGGTATACTGCGCTGCATAATCTGGTATGGTGGATGTCTCGTCCTTTTCACATATATCCTCGTTTGTATGACATTCGAGGTTACATCGGCAGTACCTGATGGTAGTGAATGATTCATGAGCTTTTCCAGACTAAGTTGTCCACTCAGACAGTTTATCGTTGCCTACCCTTTATAACATATTTATCTTCTGTATTCAAAACATCAGTACTGAGCATTCTCACACTGTTTATCCTTCATTATCGTTTATTTTGAAGAGCAATATACACAGCTTCGTTCAAGAGAAGAACAAACGGTGACACCAAAAATAAGCAACAGATATGTAAAAGGTGAATGTAAAAACAGGCTGTCTGTCAAATGTGAGACGCTGCGTAGTAAGCAACACTGAACATCACAAGTCAGAGAAAATCGCGATTCACAGAATA